>CAJNOL010005114.1:0-12670 GCA_905250125.1 Rotaria sordida
ACTATGATATCATGGCCCATGTCAATCATCAAATGTTGTTGTTCGATTTTGCTTAAAGATGTGTATCGGATAATTCCATCGGTTTCATTAGATTTGTACATAATGGAACATTCAATATGACAATGGGGTTCAACACATGGTATAGAAATATGAGAGTATCGGAATGAGTGTTCTTCAGACTGTTTCCAATGTGAAGAGTCAGTTGAGAAATCTTTTATGAATATATTCTTTACATATAATTGAGATAGATAAGCTATCAAGACCAAGAATGAAATCATAATCGATAGAAAAACACAAATTTTTGAATGAAACAATACACAAGACGGTAATCTTTTTTTATATTTTTGATTGCCAATTTTGATTTTCATCATTTTGACCTTCGAATGAAAAAACAGAAATATTATATATTTATCAAAGATTGAAGTGTAGAAAACCAAGGCCAACGGTATATTTTTCTAAAACGTTCAAAATTCGACTCTATTGTCGACTAGTCAATCCTGTAATAAATTAAAAAATAAACATCTATCTGAAAAGAAATAAACATGAAATTGATCTATATCAAGACAATTTTTGAACACATATATTATTATAAACCCATCGTTTATATATATTTATTTTAGATATTTAGTAATACTAAGTAAAGCCCCGCAACATATTAGAAGACCCGAGGTCTTCTATTTTGTCTTATTGTTCATAAGTTACAGGGGGGGGGGGGGGGGGGGTCTTCTAATATGTCCCTTAGAAAAAGCTATTTTTTGATAGTATCGCCAACAAATTTTGGTTCTAGTCAATTTTTGTTCAATACATCGTTAGTAAACGAGTTTATTTTATTTATTCCTCGCGCGTACACTCTAAAAAAAATAGGTATTCTCGAAAACCCGTAGAGAGTTTCCGAGTTTGTTACTATAGGAAACCCGTTAAGAGTTTCCGAAGAAGGGTTTCCGAGACCTCGGAAACCCATAGTACCAATTATAGCTAAACCTCATATACCTCTTCGGAAACCCAAAGAAAAGGTTTCCGAATGTGGTTAAAGCTCTACCAAACTAGACTAAACAGGGATCCATTATTTCTCTGCCACCAGCAACAAGCATTCACAGCCGCCACAGACGTTCGATGAGCCTCTGCTGTGAACCTATCTGTACCCAGAAATAACTAGAATAGTCATTAAAGGTGGACAGCACATAGTATCCAGAGAAAAACTTTAGTTATCCAGACGCATTTCATCGCACCATTACCAAATCATCACGAAGCCGAACATTACGATCTTCTTCACCTAAAAATGAAGAAATAAATCAATTTTTCGTCGAAAAATCATCTAAACTCACCGGTTTTCTTCACACCCAAACCCATCCAAACTAATAGACACTCATTCACACATAAAATACAATTCAACCAAAGTAGTTAATGAGCGAATTTCATAGCTCACCAAACGTTTCTCTACGACAATCATCTAAAAATAAAATGAAAATTATATTTTAGTTTACTAAATTGATTCAAATTCACCCGGCCTTTTGAGAGACAACAAGTCTAAGGATGAAAATAAAATTTCATTTTCGTACAATAATTTGAACAGACGTTCCAGATATACTACGGTATAAAATGAATCTACAAATAAAAATGCAACTGTTTTTTAATTTAAAGAATCTTTTCCAACTCACCAGATCTATCGATATCACACGAGTCTAGAAATAAAAATGAAGCTTTAATTTAGAAAATTGATTCAAACTTACCAGATCGATCGATATTAAATGAATCTAAAAATAAAAATAAAATTTCATGTTTATTTAGTAATTGGAGTAAACTCACCAGATATATTGAGATATAAAACGAATCTAAACGTAAAAGCGAAACTTCAATTTCATTTAGTAATTGAAATAAACTTACATGATGTATTGATATATAAAACGAAGCTAAAAATAAAATAAAATATTTATTTTAATTTAATAAATTTATTGAAACTTACCGGATCTACCGATCTCGCATGAATCCAAAAAATGAAAATGAAATTGTATTTTTATTTAATTCATTGATTCAAACTCACTGAATCTATTGACAGACAAAGAATCTAAAAGTAAAAATGAACTTTCATTCTTATTTAGTAATTGCAAAGAACTCACCCGACATATTGAGTCATAAAACGAATCTAAAAATAAAAACAAAATTTCATTTTAATTTGATAAATTGATTCAAACTCACTAGATCTATCGATACTCCACGAATCTAAAGATAAAAATAGAATTTCATTTTCATTTAGTAATTGGAATAAACTCACCCGATATATTGATAAAAACGGATCGAATCTCTAAACAAAAATTAAAGATTGTATTTTTATTTAATAAATTGAATTAATTCACACTTTTTTTTCGATATTCGAAACAAATCGATAAATTAAAATGAAAGTGTATTTTTATTTAATATTTGGAATAAACTCACGGGATATGTGGCTATATAAAACGAATCCCAAAAGTAAAAGTGAAAATATATTTTAATTCAATTAGTTGATTAGAACTCACCGAATTCCAGAGTGATGTTATGATAGAAAAACAAAAAAAATTGGGATAGTGTTGTATTCATGAAATTACATAAACGCTCTGAATAGATAGAGGAAATGTGGTATTGAAAAGTATAAATTATAAGTTAGAAATATTTTATGAAATAATTTAAAATAACTCACCTACCTGTTAAGATGAGTAGATATGTAAGTAACGAAAACATTTCATGTAAAATCGAATGAATTATAGAATTCATCGAGATGAATTCACGACTGAAATCATAAGAATAGTAAGCTTTCGAACGAGGTATGAAATGAAGGTACTATATTTCCTGAAGTGAAACAGATTTTCGAGTTCATAATTAATATGATCTTACATTATTGAAATCGAAGAGAATGGGACTGATACTTAGATAGATTTAATTGATAAAGCGGAGGAATTAATGTAGAAGCTTTTGATCAATATAATATGTTTCATCAATATTTTGCTCAAGTGAAAATGATTATGTAGAAGAAAATCTTTGGTTTTGAGTATGTTTGTAGGGAAAAGCATCGTTAGTAAAGTGTTTTCTACTCATTGTAGAGACGTTATTCGATAGATATGCAATCAGAAATCAGAGAATCAGCTGGCATAGTTATTCTGACGTTTTGTTCGATAGTTGAGCACCCTGATATCATTCAAACCGAAAAAGGCTTATGAAATAAGCAGTCATTCGTTGAATATGTACTACGCCATATGCTCATTTCACTCCACGTGAGTAGACTACTAAAATTCATCTCTAAAAAAGCCTTCTAACTATTCTTTCTTCTAGTATTAAGGCATTTTTATATTCATATATAATAATAGCATCGAATTCCTTAATAAAATAGACGTCCTAAAGATTTTTGTTAAATAAAATTTAGAACAAATATTAAAAGCACGCTTAAATGGTCACCTTGTGGCTAAGTTTCTCTTATTCTGACAGTAAAAAGAAAAGTTGTTCGTCAGCTAAGTCTCTACCGAATACGATATAAATATAAGTGATTCCGACGACTCTCTTTCAAAACGTAAAATTATATTAGAGATTTTTAAAAAATTCTCCAACGGAGGAATTATAAACGAGATTATAGCATGGTTAACGATCTTTTCTATGTTGAAAAATCAGTGTTCTTTCAATATAACATTTTATTAATATTAGAAAATACCCAATAACCATGGTTTTCCTTATTTTACTTCGTCTGTCGGTTAGCCCTCGACCAATCTGAAAATTAGTACGACACAACTCACTGAAGTTAAAGAGAATCATAATTAAATATAAGAGAAATTGCATTAATTTGTACTTTACAGATTGAATCCTTTTTTATTTGATTATAGAATAAAGATAGAAAGTGACTGAAGACAAGACAACAGTATCAGGATCCATGATTTATGTTCTTGTGAAAGTTATATGAAAACATATTGTTCATATGTCTTATAAATGACATTAATTTGCTAACATGTGGACTTAAGTCGCAGTTTTCCATTTGATTTGAAAGCGTATAATCTTTAGATATAAACCAACTTTAATTCTCACTTAAGGCTAGAAACTTCTGCAATTCATTCCTCCTGTAATTTTTGACATCCACAATAGCTACAATTTAATTCTTACTTTAGCGAAACTCAAGCAAAAAAGGAAGAAAAAAAGATTTATGGTAATTGTCCAATTTATTTATTTTATTCCCGATCTGTTAATATTGTATTCTCTTTTATATTCTGAAGAATAAGATCAACAATAAAATGCACAAATAACATTTCATGTTTTCTGAAGCATAATCTGGCGTCACATATCGTGGAACTGTTCACACAAGAACAATTTTGATTAATTCAATATGAAATTACTGATTAGATCGGTGTTTTGCTGTTTTATAAAAATCTTCAAAGCTGAGCATGAGAAAGAATATGGAAAAATAAGGTTCAAATCCGTATCTATCCTTTTGCGAAGTTTTTGGAATGTCAAACACAAAATTGATGAAGACGTCAGAAAAGTTGAAATCCTTAGGAACTCTTTTAAGTATTAAAACAAAATTCGGAAACCTATTTTGATTTCCTATGATTCCATTTTTAGATTGGGTATTTTCGCAAACCCATCTCGATATTCTATGATACCCTTTTTCAGATTGGATATTTTGGCAAACCCATCTCGGTATCCTATGATACGCTTTTTCACATTGAGTATTTTCGGAAACCATTTAGGAAATGAAAAGGTATTTTCGCATACCCTTTCGGGTACCAATCCAGCTTTACTATCAATATGGGTTTTCGACAATACCTTTCCGATTTTTGAGAAATCTATTGGGTTTCCGAAAGCAAGAAAAAGGTATTCTAGAATACTTTTAGAGTTTTCAATTGAGTATTGTCGGAAACTCTTGAGTTTCCGAACGCTCAGAAACCCAAATGGTATTTTCAGAAACGCTTTCAATCTTCGGAAACCCACTCGGAAACCATTTTTCATTTCCGAGTGGGTTTCCGAACCCCTTTAGGTTTCCTAGGATACGGAATTTTTTTAGAGTGTACACGTACCATTAACAACAACATGCACTATACACTGAAAGAAAAAGGTACTCTACAAAACTTAAAAGGGTTCTGATTTTTGCAACGAAATCGAAACGTTTTTGGGATGTTGTGCGGAACTTTCGAAGTTCCGTAAAGTCTCACAAAACCCTTGAAGCTTTCGTAAACCCTGAAGAAGGTTTCGTGAGATCTTACGGAACTTCGAGAGTTCTGTACGATATCAGAAAAAGGTTTCGATTGCGTTACAAAAATCGGAATTCTTTTAGGTTTCGTAGAGTACTTTTTTTATTCAGTGTATAATTAACGTTCCTTCTTATAACTATACACGATCTTCCAAAACTCGTCGACGAAATATCGATACCTCAACTGCTAATGGTCCTTATACACTCTAAAAAAAATCCGTTTTCTCTCAAACCTAAACCCCTTCGGAAACCGTTTTGGAAACCCAAAAAGATATCCGTAAAGGTTTCTAGACGCTTGTTGAGTTTCCGAAAATACCTGGCGCATTTTCGAGTCTCCGAAAACCAATCGGTTTTCGAGAATACGGTTGTGGAAACGGTCATCCGTATTCTCGAAAACCCCGGACTATTGTTGAGAATCGAAAGGTTTCCGAGGAAACCTTTTTCAATTCCAAAATCTTCTCGGAAACCATAGACGTATGGTTGAATACCTTTGTATTTCCGATATTTTTTTGTCAGGAACCTGTTCGGGTTTCCCGGGCGTCGAAATCCGTGAAAATATTTTCCAGAATACTCATGTGATTTCCGAAGTTATCTCAAAAACACTGTAGGGTTTTCGAACCTTTGGAAAACCTTTGAGTTTCCGAAAAAAAGCTCGAAAATCCATTAATCTTATGAAAAACCCAAATATCAGTGGAATATCTTCTTTTTGACCTTCATGTTTCCATCGTACAATTTCCAGGTTTTACAGTTGCTCGATACGAATGACATGAGTTTTATTCAAGAGATGAGAAATTGTTTTGAAAAAGTATTGGAACTCTCATAATACAAAAAGAAGCGCATTTTCTCGAGAAAATCTTGATTTGTTTTTATATCTTTCCTTATCTAAAAATTTGAATGTAGTATGACAAGCCTTACTGTGAAAATCGAAGAGTAGCAAAGAAATACTAGGTTACTCAAAGAGACAAAAAGACTCTGTATTAAGAGACTCGAAGATTGTAGCTGACTTTGAGACTCTGACTTTGAGACTTTGACTGACATCAAAACTCTGTATCAAAAGACTTGAAGACCATGACTCACTTTGACTTACTGATTAAGTTCCGATGTCAAAAGTCAGACGCCAGATCACACAAAATCCTATTAAATCTTGTGCATACAAGAATTTTTCTAAGCTCTGCACATAAAAGCAGTGCAGGTATATATGCATTACTTATCTCCAATATTTCATCACATTCTAACTGTAACTATTCAGCAAAACTCTTGTAACGTGCAAAGATTAAGAAACTTATAACAACCGACTGAATTACTCGGGTCGGATATTATCAGACCAAATAAGATTCATAAACAAAACAACATACAGTAGACTCTAACACAGATCCTGTCTGCTCTTTTCTTATCGTGTATGATCTCACCTGCGACATTTCTAATTCGGCAATTCCACCTCAATCTATTCCTATCTTGAATAAATATATATGAAAAAAAAATCTCTACGATTACACTAATATTGGTGACATTTGCATTAGTAAAATGGTTCTTACCTTCACGAGTAAATGTTTTGCAACGTAGCTTCTCAAAGCAAGAATGTACATCCAAAATTTAAACAGAACTGAGAAATTTTCCTCTAATATGAATTACTTCTCGAAGAATGCAGGTTACAGTACATAATCTGCTTTAGAAATCTAAGTCTTCTTTTCGATATCTCAATTGGTATAGATTCATATACACCAGTATCATTATTTCTATATCTATTATATACAAATCGAAGTCTTGTTTTGAATATCTCAGTCGATATAGATAGGATATGGATATATCATTATTTCTATACCTCTGATACAGAAATCTAAGCCTTTTTTCAATGCCTTGGTCGATATAGATCGAGATATAGATATACATTATTTCTGTCTCTCTGATATAGAAATCTAAGTTTTGATCTGTACATCTCACTCGATATACACTGAGATATAACAATATCATCATTTCTATATCCATGATACACAAATCTAAGTTTTTTTTTCAATATCTCTATCGATATAGATGGAGCTATAGATATATCATTATTTCTATATCTGTGATATGGACACCTAAATTTTCTTTTCAAGATTCCAGTTAACATAGATCGAGATATAACGATATCGTTATTCCTATATCTATGATATAGAAATCTAAGGTTTGTTTTCAACATCTCAATTGATGTCGATCGAGATATCGATATATCATTATTTTTATATCTATGACATAGAAATCCAAGTTTTGTTTTGAATATCTCAGTCGATATAGATTGAGATATAACAATATCATTATTTCTATATCTATCATATAGAGATCTAAGTTTTGTTTTGAGTATCTCAATTGATACGGATTGAGATATAACAATATCATTATTTCTATATCTATGATATAGAAATCTAAAGTTTGTTTTCAATATCTCAATTGATATAGATTGAGACATAGATATTTCATTATTTCTATATCTATGATATAGAAATCAAAGCTTTGTTTCGAATATCTCAGTCGACATAGTTCGAGATATAACAATATCATTCTTTCTATATCTATGATATAGAAATCTAAGTTTTGCTTTCAATATCTCAATTGATATAGGTTGAGATATATATATTATTTATTTCTACACCCATGATATAGAAATCTAAGTTTTCTTTCGAATATCTCTGTCGATACATATTGAGATATAGATATATCATTATTCCTATATCTATCGTATAGAAATCTAAGGTTTGTTTTCAATATCTTAATTGATGTAGATAGAGATATAGATATATCATTATTTCTACATCGATGACATAGAAATCTAAGTTTTGTTTTTGAATATCTCAGTCAATATAGATTGAGACATAGATATATCATTATTTCTATATCTATGATATAGAAATCAAAGCTTTGTTTCGAATATCTCAGTCGACATAGATCGAGATATAACAATATCATTCTTTCTATACCTATGATATAGAAATCTAAGTTTTGCTTTCAATATCTCAATTGATTTAGGTTGAGATACATCCCTAGGGAAAATCTTTGATGTTTCAGCGCCAGATGCTTGACAGATATACTCAGGATTCTGCAAGGATTCGCTGTTTTTTCCTGAGGAAACGACAAAATCCTGAAAGAAGTGTGTAGTCAGGGAATTTAGGATCCTGACAGGATTCCAACCAAGATTTCCAAGGATCCTGATAAGTTTACCATTGTTTTTGAATCAGGATTGAGCCAGGGAATCAGTGATTCCTGAAAGAAGTGTGTAGTCACGGTTTTTAAGGATCCTGTCAGGATTCAAAACAAGATTATCAAGGATCCTGACAAGTCTATCATTGTTTTTGAACCAAGATCAAGTCAGGAAATCGATGATTCCTGAAAGAAATGTGCAGCCAGGGAATTTCAGGGTCCTGATAGGATTCAAAATAAGATTTCCTAGGATCCTAATAAGTTCGCCATGGTTTTTCAAATCAAGATTGAGCCAGGAAATCGATGATTCCTGAAAGAAATGTGTAGCCACGAAATTGTAGAATCCTTTCAGGATTTCAATAATTCAAAATTGGAAAAAAAAATTTCTGATCACATCTCTCAGGATTTGACTAGGTTTTCTCGAAGATATTATCAAATTTCTTGGCAGAATCTTTGTGGGATTGAACTAGGTTTCCTCGAAGATATGATCGCATTTCTTGACAGGATCTCTGTAGGATTGAATTAGGTTTCCTTCAGGATGTTGTTAGTTTCTTGGCAGGATCTTTGCAGGATTTTCTAAACAGAATAAAATAAAATGAACACATAGAGTATTGATCTCTAGACCTTCAGTTTACATACCGATCAGCTTACCCAGCTGGATGTGCCATGTCATTCTATATCACTTCAATGTTCAATATCTTTATTTCTGACTTTAATGTAAACTTCTATTTGAATTTTATGTAGATAGAAATTATTTCAACAAAATTCTGAAAATGCAATATTATTTTACATATTTATTTTGGTGAAATTTTATCATTTTTGAAAATTTAAATTCGATTTAAAAAATATATTTCGAATTTTTTCTTTATTTCAATTTGATTTAAAAATATATTTCGAATTTTTTTATTTCAATGTGAATTAACAACTATATTTGGATTTTTTTAAATTTTAACTCGATTGAAAAAATATATTCAGAATTTATTTATTTCAATTTGGTTCAAAAAAATATTTAGAATTTTTTTCGAACATAATGAAAACTATAAGCAGTTTTTATCAAAAGGTTTGCTGCTCATTAAAATTATATATTTAGCGAAAAAATTTTCCGATAACTAAATTCAAAGTAACACCATAATTTAATGATTTTCAATTTTATTTTCTTGATAAAATATAAAAAGAACTCAATATTGTAGTTTGCATCTCAAAGCAACTTTTATATAAACTTTAAAGAGGTTCAGAAAATATTTTTCTGAGATTTTTAAAATTCGTTCTATTTCTTTATTAAAAGTACCAAATCGGGATCAGAATAGAAATGCTAGTAGATTATTCAGCTATCAGAATTTTGTCGTTTTCCAAATAAAAACGCAATAACATCTTAAAAATCCTTCTATTTATTTTTGTTGGGATTGCGCTCAACATTGGTATTGAAATTCTCTTGTGATCTGTAGATTTACAAATCTTGAACGGATCCTGATCTAAACCTAGTTGATAACGTGCAGGAGCTGTTTCATTCATTCTTGCTAGGTTCTTGGCAGCATCCTGAAAATTAAATTTTGAATAGGCTCTAAATACAAACCTGAAAAGATCTTAACTGGATCCTCATATTTTTCTATCAAGATCCTGCTCATACTTGTACTTTTTTTAAGGGTCCGAAATGTCGATTCTTGAACAGTTCCTTGCAGGATCCTGATTTAAGCTTGGCAAGATTATTCAGTTGAGGATTCTCACTAATCGTGTTTTATTTCTGGTAAGATCCTTCTCTGATATAACATAACTCTTGACAGGATCTTCGTATCAGGATCGAGAACAGATCTTGGTTCAAACCTAATGAAATCTTCACGAAATCCTTCTTATGACTTTTGTCAGGTTCCTGAATAGGATCGAAAGTGAATCCTGATAGGATCCTGCAATATCGATACAAAAAAACACCGAGCAAGAACTTCAACCAATTCTGGATAGAGTCCTGAATCAAACCTGATAGGATCCTTAAGATTTATGATTCTTAAAGATCCTTCGAGGTTTTCTCAATAAATAGACACGACTGAAGAAACTAAGCAGTGCTCTATAAAGATCTTTGCTAAATCCATACATCTTCTTATCAAGATCCTGATTAGAATTGATACTATCTTCCGAAATGTGGAAACGCATATTCTTGAAAGGTTCTGAATAAGATCCAGATTGAAACTTTGCAGGATTAGTCGGCTTTGTATTCTGAATAATCTTGTTATTTTCTTACCAAAATTCTTCTGTGATGTGAATATCACTCCTGACAGGATCCTGATACGAAGATTTGATCTAGATCCTGACGAAAACCTTATAAAATCTTGGCAGAATCCTCTCTCATAATCTTGAGAGGACCATTAGTAGGATATTGAGTAAATCGTGGTAAGATCCTGTATTCTCAACTCAGAAAAATATCTGAACAGGAATCTGAAGAAATTCTGAACAGGATTCTGTTTCACCTTGAAAAATCCTGGAAACAGGAATTACTAGAGTTCGAAAGAGGATCCTGAATAAAACTTGATAGGATCCTTGAGATTCAGGATCCTGAAAGATCCTTCCAGAGTTTCTCAAGGAATGAGCAGGATTGAGACTAGGGATATATTATTTATTTCTACACCCATGATATAGAAATCTAAGTTTTCTTTCGAATATCTCTGTCGATATATATTGAGATATAGATATATCATTATTCCTATATCTATCATATAGAAATCTAAGGTTTGTTTTCAATATCTTAATTGATGTAGATAGAGATATAAATATATCATTAATTCTACATCTATGACATAAAAATCTAAGTTTTATTTTTGAATATCTCAGTCGATATAGATTGAGACATAGATATATCATTATTTCCATATCTATGATATAAAAATCTAAGGTTTGTTTTCAATATCTCGACCAACATAGATCGAGATATAGCAATATCATTATTTCTATATCCATGCTAGAGAAATCCAAGGTTTGTTTTTAATATCTCAATTGATATCAATCGAGATATAACGATATCATTATTTCTGTATCTATGACATAGAAATCTAAGTTTTGTTTTGAATATCTCAGTCGATATAGATTGAGATCTTTATATATCATTATTCCTATATCTATCATATAGAAATCTAAGTTTTGTTCTCAATATCTGAATTGATATGGATTGAGATATATATATATATATTTATTTCTATATCTATTATATGGAAATGTAAGTCTTGTTTTGAATATCTGAATTGATATAAATTGAGATATAACAATAGGCTTATTTTGTATATCTATGATATAGACATCTAAGTCTTGTTTTGTATATCTCAGTCGATATAGATTGGAATATACGTAGATGATATATCAGTATTTCTATATCTGTTCTATAGAAATATAAGTCTTGTTTTCGATATTTCAATTGATATAGATTGAGATGTATGTATATCAGTACTTCTAGAATTGGTCGAGCGGAAACCTTTGATAGTATGCGAAGTATCGGAAACCTGTGTAGGATTTCCGAGATCTATGCATTTCTGTAGTAATCAAAACGGTTTCCGGTAGGTTTGCGAGAGCTTGGAAAGTCTGTTCTGGGAACCTATAAAGCGTGTCAAATAGGGACAAACTCAGGAACCTTCTATCGGTTTCCGAGAGCACTTATTTTTTTTAGAGTGTAGGTAACGATCATCTCCTCCACATAGGTCCTTGGTAATATAGATAGTTCGCCTAGTCCTGCTTTCCATAGATTTTGCTCATCTGCTCGATGGTGATCCTCAATAATAGAGATAACTTCCATAAAGGCGGTTCTCATAAATACCTAGATCGACTTTTACAGCAACTAAAATCAACCATATCTAGGCCGCGTATCCACGGACTATATCATTGCCGTGCTTCGCCGTGCACTATACAGTCGTATACACCACCAAAGCACACCAACCAGGTACCAATCTGTTTTTGGAAGGGCTCCTCTTCCTTTTTGTATGGACAAGTGCTCTTCACGTTCGGGTCGATTTTAGGGTTCGCGGGAATGCTCTATCGAATGACCAGGCTATGTGTGGGTCTCTTCACCTTGCTTATAAATGATGAAATAGAATATCAAGCAGAGACAAGGAATAACTTTGGAAGGTATTTACATCGCGCCTGTCTATAATGCTAGAAAGAGGGCATTAAGAGAGGGTCCGCGAGAAGACCACCCTACTCTCCATAGAAGTCGCCGGGGAAAAAATTTTTTTTTTTGATTTTATTTTCTTAAACGATAGATCTAGGCAACCTATAGTTAAATCCAAAATATTAGGTCATTTGGTTTTACCTATGAAA
>CAJNOL010005115.1:0-12669 GCA_905250125.1 Rotaria sordida
TTTTTTTTATGTGAAGATTTTTTCATAATGTATGCGAACTTGATTTGGTCTTCAATTTCTACAAAGTACTTGAAAAATTTTTATTAAAAAAAAAATTTGATATATTGTTTAAATTGCAGGTATATTCAGTTGTTGATGAAATGTTTTTAGCTGGTGAAATTCGAGAAACAAGTCAAATTAAAGTTTTAAGACAATTAACAACATTAACATCACTTGAATAAATATGTAATTAATTTAATAAAATAAAATAAAAAATAATTTTTGATCTTTTTGTAAAACAATTGATGATACTGTCTTATGATTATAAATAAAATTAAAAAGTTTAAAACGAAGTTTTTACTTTGACTGTAATTCAGACATGAAAATTATGCATATCGAAATAAGATTTTGCGATTTGTTTTTTTTTCAGAGGTATTCATTGTGAGTAATAAGTATTTATCATACTATGGGTCGAAAGCATGAAATCGGTAATTCTACATCACTTGTTGATCAATATCGAAAAGAATTAGGTCTGTGTTATTTTTCAAATATGATATTTAGTTTCAAGTATTTTTTTAATTTTTATAACAGGTCGACAAGAAAAAAAGGTTGTCAGCGAACGTCGCCGAGAAATGAAACGGTTAAAATCAGAACAAGAAACTGTATCTTATTGGAAGGTTAGATTATGTTATCAATCTGATTAATAGATATGTATTGAAATCAAGGTTGCCAGATCTTCCGGAATGGCAGGAAAAATTCAGAATTTTTTCCGAACTGTTATATTTTGCTAAATTTGAGTTTTCATGAGTTTGATTAGAATGCCGAAATTAACTCTTTTCAGAAATTGATACTATTGTAATTATTACTCAGTACAAAGCTTTGAGACTACCAATAGAATATGCTCTCTTGAATCTAAAGCCTTTCGAAACTAAACTGAACAGACTGTATTATTAAGAGAAGCCGTTTGAATAAACAAATTCGACAATATAAATTGAGTTTTAAGTTTGAGAAGGAAATTTTTCACGTCATATGTCTAACGTATTAAACTGTATAAGATTCATTTGTGATTGATGAGTTCGAGAATTTGAATATTAGTATAAGTGAGATTGAAGAAGAAAAAAAAAACTATGTCACTAATCATTATTGCATAAAATATTGATCAAGCAAAACAAATTTCAATAAAAAGAGGCAATATACAGTGCTGGTCAAAAATATAAGATCAACATATTTCCTTTTCTATGATACCGAACATTTAACTCAAATAAAAATAAATTTTCAGGCTCCAGAATACTGTGAAAATTAGTTTTTTAGAGTAATATTATAGAGGACACAAGATTCTGAATAAAATGAGAGATTGCCGCGTTTCCCGTGATCTTTTCTTAAAAGGTTATAAGCATCACAAAACAACCAAAATTTATCGTAGCATTGCTTAAAAAAACGTATTTTTTATCATTTTTTGTGATGCTTATAACTTTTTAAAGACAGGTCGTAGGAAAATGCGGCAACTCCTAACTTTATTCAGAATGTTGTACTCTCTACATATTACTCTTAAAAACGAATTCTCATACAGTCTTCTAGGATTCAAAAATCACCATGCTCGGTTTTTCAGAAATTTTCCTTTCATAGTCCGTCTATGGAATTTCAGTATAGAATGCCTTTGATAGAAAACTTCATTGACTATTCAAATTACCATTAAGAATTGAGTTAAATGCTTGGTATGGTAAAAAAAAAACGTTGTTAGCACAATTCTTATGGGATTGAAATGTGAAACACGACGTAGCTGCAGTTGCTATTCACAAGGAGATTGCTTTATTCCATCTATTTTGAGAAACATATCTTCACCATCTTTTTATTTAATCCTGCAGAAATGTAATAAGGAATTAGTTCATATATTAGAATGAGACGTTATTGATATACGGTCTTTGATCTAGTATTAACAACGTCTTGTACGGTTTGTGATGGACAGGGAAATGCTAGTAAAGTACCTGTCACGACTACTTTCGACCAACGTTCAGATTGTCGACATAAGTAAAATTTCGATTTATAACTTTTTGATCTGGCAATCCTGACTGAAACGCAAGCTCGTTTGATAGATTTTTTTTGTATGAATAAATAAATGAATCATTATTAGTCTCGATACATGTCTATTTTGTAGTTGAAATTTCATTGAATTATCTTAGTCTATTTCTATGCCTTCAGAGAATCATATGGATACTTGCTGGTGCATTATTTCTTGGTTTTATTATTTATGTTTCACTTGCGTATTATCTTACTCCAAAAGATACATTTTAAGTAAAATAAAAACACAACCAACTTATTTAATAATCATCAAGTCATCGGACATATGACAAGTTATTTATTTATTGCTAATATGTTTAGTACTACTTTGTTTTATGTATAACACTTGATATCGTTTTAAAATTTTTGATTTTGGTGTTTTGTTTTTTATTTGTTTGAAGATTTATTGCTGTAATTTTACTTTTTTGGGGGGGATTATTTCTCTTGAAAAGAAAAGATTAATTGTAGATGTTTCCGAAAACTTTATTAACACGATTATTAAATATTCAATATCCACTCATTCAAGCACCTATGTCTCCATTAACAACACCAGAACTTGTTGCTAATGTATCTAATGCAGGTGGTTTGGGTACAATAGCTGCAGCACGAATGACAGGTGAACAATTAAAAAATGAAATAAATCGTATACGTTCATTAACTGATAAACCATTTGGTGTTAATCTATTTATTCCACCAAACCAATCTGAAATATCATCACAAGCTATTGATTCTGTACGAAAACAATTAAAAGAATTATTACTTGATAAAAGATTGAATAATTGTAATATTGATATTGATTTACTTCGAGTCGAATTACCGAGAGATCTTTTTCCTGAACAAATTGAAGTTGTTCTAAATGAAAAAGTTTCTGTACTCTCATTTACATTTGGATGTTTATCAGAGGATATTATAAAAAACTGTAAACAATTAGGTATTCGATTAGTAGGAACAGCAACAACAACAAAAGAAGCTATTTTTTTAAAAGAACGAGGATGTGATGCAATTTGTTTACAAGGTTCTGAAGCTGGTGGTCATCGAGGAAGTTTTCTTACAAATGATATTGAAGCAATTGAACAATCTACAATTGGATTACAATCTCTTCTTTCACAAACAACACAATTTATTGATCCAACTTCATATCCATTAATTGCTGCTGGTGGAATTATGGATGGTTTAGGTTTAGCTAACGCATTAATATCAGGTGCTTCAGCTGTTCAAATGGGTACTCGATTTTTAACATGTCATGAAAGTACAAAACTTGTTCCTGAACCTCATCGAAAATTATTATTAGAAGCTAAGAATGATATAAATAAACTTCGACCAACTGTATTAACTCGTGCTTATACGGGAAAACCAGCACGTGGTATACAAACAGTAATTACTGATTTTTTTTGTGCTAGTGAAAATAAGGCAAAAGTTATATTACCATGGCAAGTACAATCACAACTTGTATTACCTTTGTGTAAATTTGCAGCCGAAACAAAACAAGTCGATTTTATGCAATTATGGGCTGGACAAAATTATGCACGATGTGCAAATCAATCAGCAGCGACTATTGTTAATCAAGTTATTGAACAAGCTCGTGATGTATTAAAATGTTGAATATTGATTTATCGTTTTTTTTTCTAGTTAGATTGTACAAATTAGAGATTTTTTTAAATGTTATTATACAGGTATTATTTTGATAGTTTACATAATACCAAAATAGATTATGTGGATCAATCTGACTAGCTTGGTGTATAAGTTGAACTGTTTGAAATAAGAATGAAAAAAGTAGAATGAAATTGATCATATGAATAAACATCTATGAAATGTATTACAAATTTTAAAGAAATACATCTTTAAAACATATGCCTGATACTCAGTTTTCAATAAAAGTATAGTATACATACAGTCGAGTTCAAAATTGATCATACATCTAATCAATCACCTCGTGTTTCTAATATCTCAAGATAGTTTCAACATATAGAGGTGCAATTTTCGTCAAAATATAGCCCTATTTTTATAGTTTATTTGTTCAAACTATCAGCTTACTATGTCATATATTTACTCTGCCATACTAGGAATAATATGCTTCAATATCGCTCAAAATTGAGCATACACAATAAGTAACAATAACTGAATATTATACTTCATATTTCATTGTTTTCAATGGAAAGACACATTTAAAAATGCTTTTAGTGCAATCTTTGTACGATTGAAATGTGATATTTCATGGGACTATGTGTCATGATCTGTGGAGAAGGTCGTACAAATTTCTACCCTATATATTACAACACTCCTTTTAGATCGAGTTTCACAAAATGTTTTAAAGAATTTTTACTTATTTTGTGATCAAAATATTGTAATAAATACAATTTCTCGTTCAGAATGATGAAATATGAGATTTTAAATGGTATTATGACCTTATATTCTTGCGTGTGGTACATGATCAATATTGAGCGAAATTGAAGCAAGTCATTTTTTGTACTTGTAGTTTGACAGTGTAAATATTTAGCATCAAAAGTTGATATTTTGAGTAGAGAAGCTATGAAAACAGGTCTACCTTTTGATGAAAAATTCAACTCTGTATATTAAAACCATCTTGAGCTATTAGAATTAGATAAATGATTATTTTTGAGTGCTACTGTATGTTTGACATGTGAATTCAATCGAAACTGATAGATATTATTTGAGATTTAAATATTTTTCTTTATGGACAAACTCTTGGATATCTCTTATATTGAAAGAATACTTGAACTCATTCGTTTAAATATGACTTATTTTTGAATCTATAATTGTATTTCACAAAAAGAGAGATTTACAAGCAAACATACAAAAATTTTACTCGCACATCTGACTTAAATAATTTGTAAACGATGTGCTCGATGTTCAGATATAATTATTTGACCATCTTTAAGTAATAAAATATCATAAGGTCCATTAAAACCTATCTTTGAATATACTAATTCGGTCATACTAAAATCATGATTAAATTTCATTATACGATTATTTCCATCATCACAAACAAATAATTTTTCTGTTGTTTCATCATATGTTAAACCTAATGGACGTGAAAATTCTGCTAGAAGTTTTCCACGATGACCAATCGATAATAAATGATCACCTTCACAATTAAACACTTGTATGCGATCATTACCCCAATCGGATACAGCTAAACGATCACCATTCATTGTACAAATACAAGCTGGACATTTAAATTGTCCATTATCAGTGCCAAGTCCACCCCAAGCAAGAAGAAATTCTCCTTGTTCATTATATTTTAATATTCGATGACCACCAGCATCACATACATATATATTATTTTGTTCATCTGTACATAAATCACATGGAGTCAAATATTGATCAATATCATGACCATATTGTCCAATAAGACGAATTAATTTAAAGTCACGATTGAAGACTTTTATTCGACGTTCAGATTGATCAATTAAATAAAGACGATTATTTGAATCAATATGAATTGCATATGGATGATGAAAACGTCTTTCACCTGTTTCACTTATGGCTTTATAAACTTGTTGAAAAATACCATCAATACCATATGTTACAAGACGATTATTATATGTGTCACATACATCTAAATCAAAAATAAATATTAGAAAAAAATCTATTTTCTTTTTTTTTTCTTAATTTACAAATCAATTTATCTCGTTTTGAATAAGCTAATGATGATGGATGATTAAATTCTGTATCACGTGTTCCACGTTTACCAATTATACGTGGTGTTCGTTTATGATTTTTTGATGATGATGGACAACATCTATTTCCATTAATTATTGATAAATTTAACAATTCATTTTGATCTTGTGATGTACTACTTAAACTACAAACAAATTGTTTTGAATAATTTTGTATATTTTTATCAATTGAATAATTTTTTAATTGTGAAAGTTGAATAGTACTCTCGATTGGTTCAAGTTCCATTTTAATTTCAATAAAACCCAATGAAATAGCATCGAATGATATATCTTGATTAAAGAATGAAATCTATAATGATAGAACTGAAAATTTTAATAATTCATTTCTTGTTGTAACTTACTCGATGTCGAGGTGTTTTAACGACAAGTATTTGGTTTTGTAGACTATTTGTATTAATAACATATTCTTCATATTTTTGTCGAATTTCAATTGCTTCTTGATCTGTTTCTTCTTTACTAAAACGAAAAAAAAACTAACGATATAAAATTATATATCACTAAATATTCATATCCTTGCCTATATAATTTTTCTTGAGAACTTAAACAAAATGTTTTAATTTTTGTAAGATCTTGAAATCGATTATTCTTTTCCTTCAATAATCTTTAAAAACAAAAAGTTGACATATAAAATAAATTATTGATAATAGATTAAAAGAATAATATTAACCTTTGTTCAGTATTATTAAATTCCTGAATACTATGAAGTAATTTTTTTTCTTCTTGTTTTATTTTATCTATAAGCTCATTTACTTTATAACGAATTGTATTAACCATATCAGTTGAATGATTAATATTTTCTTCATGATTTTTTATATTTTCAACTTAAATAATTAAAAATCATTTGAAAAGAAAATTTAATTGTTTTATATCTACCTTCTTTAGCAATTAATTTTTCTGTTTCTTGTTGAGTTTCATTTAATTTTAAACAAATATATTTACGAAATTCATCATAATGTTGTCGACGACATTTATAACATATTGCTTCACGACAATGTTCACATATCTATATATAAATCAATTAATCTTTTCAATAGAATTACTTAATAAAAAGAAAAGAGTTTTACAGTTATTGTATCATCTAATTTACAAAGAGCGCATTTAGCTTGAAGCATAGGTCTTGATTCAGTATATGAATGATTTTCAAGTAAATTAATAATTGTTCGATTGGTTTCAAATGAGCCAACACCGGAAAATGGTACTCGATAACATCCACGACATACTGGACCTGAAAAATATAACTATTACCTTATTTGAAGTTAAAAAAAGTATAATATCTTACATCGACTCCAACGATCTACTGTAATTCTTTCAAGACATGACTTACAAAAATTATGTTGACAAGGTAATTGTAACGGTTCACGAAAAATTTCAAGACAAATTGGACTTAAATTAAATAATCAAAAGATTTATTTTAAATAAATATATGTATATATATAAATATATATATTTACCATGTAATTAATGGTAGAATAGTTTTTGAACTATAACTGGATTTGATCGTGCTTATACTGGAACAACTGTGATTAACGTCCGACATGACCTATGAAAAAAAAAAAAGAAATTTCAACATTATTTTATTATAATACTAAGCTTTTGTTGATTTATCAATTTTTTTATTATTGTAAACCATTTCTTACAATAAATCAAAAACATGTATATCTGATATGTTATGTCAGTATGATTAAAAATTATATATATATATATATTCTTTGGTAGGTTGTTATGAACTTTAAAGAGAAAAAAAATGGGAGGAAGGGTAAAGTTATAGAACAAAATGTAAATATTAATGACGATTCGTCAACAGCCATAATAATAATAATCATAGAACGAAAGAACGTATAAGAGATGTCAAGAAGAATTATGTTCAAATTTAAGTCCAAGCTTTAACATTTGTATCGTGTGAAGGCAAAAAAAAGTAAATATTTCAACTCACATAGCCCAACATGATTTATTTTAACTCTTATAATCATCAAGAGTATCAAGAGCACCAGCTGGAATCGCCCTTTCTTCTTTGTGTTAATATATACATATACACATATATATATGTATAAATGTGCTTGTTCAATCAATAAAAAAAAAATGAATATTAGTGATGCCAGCTATAAGATTAGATCACCATCATCACTAACATAAGTATTTCTTCAATGATGAATGACCTGTATCGATATTAATACTTCTAATGATTATGCAATAGAAAAAAAAGACGATAAAATGAATACATATATTTCTATCAAGGTCTTTTCTTCTGCTTTAGGTGATCGTCAGTTATAATGATAAATGCCTAACATCTGTGAAAAAAGGTTGTCGCTCTTTTTCATCTATAGCATTTGAGAAAGAAATATTACAATAGTAGATCACTTAAATTATATATTATCATCTTGTTGGTAGTCAAAGAATATGTGCAATTGAATTTTAAAGTGTTAAATAGATTAATCATAACAAATATTAATGTTAATCACATGCATATATTTTATTAAATTTCAACATAGAATAATCAATTGTTCGTGCACACACTCGTATTCAATAATAAGAGACATGGCAAGTAGACGAAGACAAAGAGAAAGAAAGATTGAAATAACACCTTTCTTTTTGTAATCAAAAATTAAATATTCTTACTTGAATTGTCTTGTTTCTCATCTAATAATCAATAAAATGGATTGTGATAATTATTCTCTCTGTTCTTCTCAGAAATATACAAGAGAAAAATAGTATTGTCTATATTCAACGAGCTAGAAGATAATTTCTTCTTTGTTCTCATTTATTTTGTATGTATACAGACCGCAGGGATATAAACAAATAAGCAAACATTGTTGAATACTTTTTTCTTCGTTGATTTTTTTACTGATAAGAGTATTACAAATATTCATGATACGTGATCATATGTACTAATAAATACCATTAAATTTATAAATTGAATCAAGGAAAAATAAATGCGTTGGTGAGAATTTAATAAATTACCTATTGTTGAAATTTTGTAAATTCTTCGTTCTTTTTTTTTTTATTCGTCAGTTGACATTGAATTATAAAATCTTTGCTAAGGTATTAATCGGATTTAGAAATGAAGAACTTTTATATGTCAATGAAAAACAAATGAATAAAAAACGAATTTCATTTTAGTTTTGATTTGCCTGAGATCAACCTTCAGATTTACCTTGACAAGTAAAAATATGTTGAATTTTATCATAAGCAAGTCGATGATGAATTTAATGGATTCTTTTTCTCTGAAATAGATCGCAGAAACTTGTTCACTTTAATTACCTAAACAAATCATGAACTTAAGTAGCACATTCTGATTGCCCACGATTATTCATAGCTTTGAAAAATGTATTTGTCTAATAGTAATAATTCATGGTTAACGATGAAAACAAAATATAAGGAATGGTAAGAGTCATTATATATAATAATGATACAGAATTTACAAATAACAGATTTTGCAAGATGACAATAAATGAAATCAATAAGATCCATAAGATATCTATGGAGAGATTTTTGTAGGCCTTTCAAAAAGAAGTCAAGTTTTATCCAAAACAAAATCATTAGTTTTATAAATCTTAAAAACAAAATTCTTCAAATAAAAATTCAATTTTTATTACGATCTATATGTTTTACTAAATGACTAACAAGTCGTACACTGATGATTTCTTTTTTTTTCTATTCTAATGAAATTGAAAGATGTGAAAGAGATATAATTACACAGACATCGACCAAAATGGCAGAAATTTATCAATAGGTAATAATATCGTTCGTCGACAACTTTTCGTCGAAGTTATGTGGTCGACAAAATCTTTGTGAAGAAATACTAATATTCAAAAACATCAGCCTACTTTTTCTTTATTTGCCTAATGATAAAGGTGCAACAAATCTACAATAGATTGGAGATTTAGGACCAAGGACTTCGGAATTTGTTTCGAGTTTGAATTTAGTCTCCTTGGAACTGTATTTGAAAGCGGATTTGGGAGCTTAGGTTTGACTTTTTTCTTCAATAATCCAAATCCTACAGATTTGGTAAGGTAAATTGTTAGAAACAAAGTTTTACTTTACTAGGAGAGCGAAAAAAATCAGAAAATGCATTTTTGGCTATGGGGCGAAGTTCTTAATATTTGAATTTGGTCGTGAATCCTAACATTATTTTACGGCTTCGCCGCACTTCTGATTAAGTTTCATAATTCTTTCTAACACTTTATCTTACGAAACCTGTAGGATTTGGGTCATTGAAGGACAAACATAACTCTAAGCCGTCTCACCAAGCTCCAAGGCTTTGGATGTATTGTACCTCTACTCAACAAAATAAAAGAGAAAATAACACATATAAGTAGTAAACTAATAAGAATATACATCGTGAGAAGAAACAGGCAAAAGCCAATACAAAGAAGGATTGAATTATTCTGTTTATAATTCGATTCATTTCTTCTTTGTAACCAAAAGCGAGAAGGTTCAGATGCGGGTTTGAATATATGCTTCATCAACACTCACGCTGAAGTGTATTAAATTTGAACTGATGAAAGTTTCATTGACCTTAATTGTCATTGTGTTTCAAAAGGAAATACTTTTTGATTAAATAGTCAAAAAATAAGATTGTGGGTGCCGTTTCATTGTCAAAATATAGAGATTCATAATACAGACGAAAAATACATTGTTGACTAAGTCAGTTGTCGACAAAATGTCATTCGACTATATGCTTGTTAATGAAATGTTATCGACAAAATATCTATCGACAAACTGTCTTGTCGATGAGTGATATGCAATTCAATCAATAATGTCAATGAAGGTTTTCTCAACATCGAAGCATAGATGTATGTAATCTATTTCATTTACTTTTATTTAGTAATGATTGAATATTTGATGGTCGAACTAGAGATATTCTTATCAACAGTTGTTTTGTTTACTTTGTTCACTTTATTCGATTTTTGCAATCGAGTGGAGGTTGTCAATGCAGAAATGATTCCCTATATAACTCAATTAATACGTCACCTTTATGATCTTTTATTTTCCAATAATCAATTAACTCTATTTCGTATTTAAGCAATTGAGTTTCATTTTATTTTTAATTTAAATTCAACAACTCTCTATTTCCATACGCGTGAAAATGCCACTAAGAATAAATTACTTTACATGAATCACTACTTCACTATCGTCTATTGTCTATTTATCATTGTTGTCTAATCGAAAATAAGAATAACAAATATTTAAATATTGAACAACATTTGAATATTTGATATTTTACATTTCATAAGTTAAATATATATTCGTTTAATAATAACAAATCTTAATTCATCATCAAAACTCGTTGAGTACACAAGGAAGTATTTATTAATAGAAAAAAAAACAACGATCTTTCTTTTATTGCTTATGATTCTGTATGTAATAATCGTTGATATTCAAATGGATGAAAACGATCATTTGAAACAGCTTGTGATTCATCATTCATTATCTGATTTATTGTTGAATTCGTATTTGGAACTACATAAAAACAAAAAATAAATCAATGAATTTATATTCATGTCTATACTTACTTTCAGTATTGGTTTCAAATTCAAATGATGAGTTATGTAATTGAGTATATTCATAATTATTATCAAATCGTCGATTATTTGAATTAAATCGAAATTTTGACTTAAAATAAAAACATAATGAAAAAGTAATTACACTTGAAACAATAACAATCATTAATAAAACAATATAGATAGATTTTACATGAAATCGATCCCAAAATAAACTCGAAGAAAAAAAGTTCTCTACCTAGAAGATTTAAATAAATAAATTATTTAATCAATTTATAAAATATTACTGAATAGATAAATCGATGGCTTGTTGAAATATTTTTTCGATAACATATTTCTTTTAAATTAATCGATTGATACCAATCTAAAGCAGGTACTCTTTTCATCAAAATAACAAAAAAAAAGAAAAAGAATTATCTATATTTATATAAGACCATATTTATTTAGCTTACCGAGATAAAAATGTTCCATAATCATCACATTGAATTTTTACTTGATTCAAAATATCATTAAATGATTGACATTCAGATGTACAACCATCAAAACCAGCAGAAATATTATCATAACATTTCTAAATTTCTTTTTGTTTTTAAATCATTCGATGAATAGACATTAAAAATAAAGATTACCTCAATTTGAGGCCAAAAAGCATAAAGTATATGAAGAAAATAAACAATTCCTTCTATGCACTGAGTTGAACTCCAACGTTGTTGTTCATTATAAAGAGTACATAACATTGATAATAATTTTAATGTTGGTATGCTTATATTCTATATTTGAAGAAAAAAAAAAGAAATTCTATAAAATAGATTTGATTTATTTATTCTTTTTACTTTATTCGAAAGTATTGGACATGTATTAATATAAACTAATAGCCGTGAATGACATTGTTCTAAATAACAAAATGAACGTCCACGTTCTTGTATAATATCAGATGTAATATAAATATCACTCTCGGATAAATTTTTTAAACACCATTTAATTGGTAAACAAAATTCATTTAATTTTTGTACAATTATTCGATTAACAAGAACATCAAAAAGATGTTGTAACGTATAAAATTCAATATTTGATTGACGTATTAATAAACTTGTATTATTATCAATTGAATACATTTCACATATATCATTTAATTTCATATTTGAATCACAAGCTTGTATACGAGCAAGTATTTTTGTACTACGATAAGAATTCATTTGATCAACAAGTGACTGAATTGATGCTATTGTTGATTTTGTTTGAGATATAATAGATGATGTAGATCCATTTTCAATTATATTACTTGTTAATGTGTAACTAGTCGATAGAACATTAAATATTCGAGATGAAGATGAAAATGTGTTTGTTGAATTTTCAATATGAATTGATGAAGTTAATGATAATGATTCATTCATAACAGAATTATTAACATCAGGAATATCTCCTAAATA
>CAJNOL010005116.1:0-12666 GCA_905250125.1 Rotaria sordida
ATAATTAAAATCTCGAAATACTAACCGTTTTTTTGATATTTTCTATGGAAATTAACTCATTCCTAAAATATCGTTTTTCTGCTAATACTAAAAATGTCCAAGGAATGATTATGTGATCTTGTATCCTCACATCAGTCCCAATAAAAAAATAATTGAAAGAACAAAAATCTAGCAGAGAGTATAGTCCATGGAAAAAACGTCACTTCCTTGAAATCTTTTGTTCATATCATGGTGAAATCAAATATTTTACCACTTTATATTGTATCGAAATTTTAATATCTAATTATTACTAACCCGATGAATCCACTGTAACATAGACAGCATATGCTAAATTCTCAATCATCAACAAAGGTGTCTTCAGCAGATAAATTCGTCTACTTATTAGAATACTTCCCATTTAACGAGCGATCTCAGATACTTAGAGAGTGGCCATGATCATAATGTCCTTGCATTGCAAGTAATAAACAGCATTTTGATAGTATTCAAATGTGAGAAATTCGAATTTATCCGTGATTTGTTGAAAATGTTGAGCTTTATCCTGATGAAACAATACGGACCGTTTACGCACCGTATTTTACCATAAATGAGCCTGATAGAGTACAATGGTGTTTAATAAGAATACGACTTATATGTGATGGTATACGGCGCAAATAGAGGTGCAAGCCGAGACATTAATCAATGGTGGTCGAATTTATTGTAACCTTTTTCTTTTCTCGGTGGCGGTTGAGGGCTTTCGATGATTCTTTCAAATTTTCTTGGTTTCGATTTTCAACAGTCCAGCAGCGGCGACTCTGTCGATTGGACTACATCGATAAGTGCAAATAGAGTGCCGTATTACGGTGACGAAGGTTATGACGAAATATTGTCCATTTGCGTACCGTGTCTCACCGTAAACGGCCATTTATGGCAAAACATATACATGGCTACAACCATCATCTTTGATAGTTTTCTTGATGACAACTATACCGAAAGAATTGTAGAAAAGAATGTGTGTAGTACGCACGACGTCTTCATAAAATAAATAAGCGAAAATATTCGTACAGATATGACTAGCTTAAGGATTAATATCTATTCTCTTGAGTTTTCAAATGCTATGATAGAATATTGAGAAGATAAGCGAGATGGAGCTATCACTTTGAATAATAACTTGATTGCGTTTCATGTTTCTTCAGACGATAGTATAAAACATATCTGTTTTGTAGTTCACTGATGATACATCAATGGCACTTTGTTTGGCTAACTCATTGATAGCTCGTCGTGATTTTGTTGCTTATGACCAATTGGTTCGCTACAAATGGTGGTATCGACATGGATATATGTCGTCAACTGGACATTGCTTTGATATTGGTTCAGCTACTAGACAATCCATTCAAGAATTTGAAACGCGTCAAAGAAAATTTGCACAAGACCATAATATTTCCGGTGAGGAAATAGACTCTCTATCTGATCCTAAAATTCTTAGCCAATTTGACGTGAAATGTAGCAAAAGTGAAGTGGCCGGCAATGGAGCTCTTATGCGTCTCGCACCTGTACCACTCTTCTTCTATCGAGATCCTGAAAAAGCTATTGAATATTCAGGTCAAAGCGGTCAAATTACACATGGAGATAAGAAAGCGTATGATGCATGTCGTTATTATGGAGCTCTAATTGTTGCTACTCTCCAAGGTGCGACGAAAGAAGAGCTGCTTAGTGACACGTTTTATAAAAATCATGAAAAATGGTTCGGCAGTAAGGTCCTTCATGAAGATATTATGAACATCATCAAAGGATCTTTCAAAAAGCAAGGCGGCTATGAAGAAGGAATTAGAGGAAAAGGATACGTGGTCAATGCCCTTGAAGCTGCTTTGTGGGCATTTTGGAGTGACAATGATTCGTTTGAAAAAGGAGCTCTCAACGCTGTTAATCTGGGTGATGATACGGATACAACAGCAGCCATATATGGACAGTTGGCTGGCGCATACTATGGCTTTCAAAAATTGCCTACTAAATGGGTTGATTCTGTCTATGCTAAACATTTTCTTCAATGTATAAGTCACTGGATCATCTATGAAGGAGCGCAATGGTTCAAGAATCAGAAGTCATCAGTTGTGGTCAAACCAACAAATTATTCCAATGTAAAGTCTGCTACTACGGCACCTAATATAATTTCAAATTCAATACAAAAAGTTGAACTCAATAGCCATAAACAATCCGATACAGTTTATTCATCAGTATACACTTCATTAGCCACCATGGATCGCAAGGCAATTGATTCTAACGGTCGCATTGGATCTTTCTATGATGGACAGCAGGATCGTATAGTAAAGTCATTAGATTCGTGTGTCAATAAACAAATCAAGCAACTGAATTTCTCTGCAACATGTTTCATCGAAAACGGTGATAACTCTAAATGTCGAAATCTTCTTCGACTTATAGGTTTTGATGATGAACTTCCATTGAGTATAGCATCAGACATCGTTTTACCAAAAGGTATTGCCTTACTCGTTAAGTATCCATATTTAATCGATGAATACACTCGTATTTTATATTATTCCTGTACAACTAGGCACGAGTCTTTATCCGACGATATAAACGACATAAAAAAGAGTATCCAACGATTAACGTCAGAAACTTTGGCTACTCATATCATTACGGAAATTACATGGGGTATCGATGTTATCGTTATATTAAGATTGCCACCTGCTCAGATGGATATAATTGACGACACACTCAAAAAACTATGTCAATGTTTAACCAACAATACAAAACTACCTGATACGCATTCGCTTGATCGAATTCTTTCTACACATATCTATTCAAATATACCTTTTTTAAGCGAACACAAGACAATAATCGATGTTTGTCATTCAATATTCAACATCAAACAGAATAATGATATTCATTGGCCGTCTACTTATATTCTCCATCCCATCAAAGGATATTACCCTGATAATAAAAATATTGCTCCATTTTTTTCGCTTGACGAGAAAATCGTACAAAAAGTAGAACAACATTTGTTTCAATTGTCATGCGTTAGCAAAATATGGACAACATTTACGGATAAGAAGACATGTGAAATACTAAATATTAATCTTGAAAAACAATTTCATGAAGCAGAAGAACAATCATTAAAATTAAGAGATCGATACAGAGATGATAAGACGCTATTCAAAAAAATGATTGTAAGTATTCGTCAAGGAAGTAAAAATGATCAGCAGATGATCGAATATCAACTATTGACAAATGAGAAATGCACAACATTAAGAGATGCCATCGACGATTTGAAATATACTCTAACCAACTTGAAAGAAAAAGTAGATTTTATTGTTGAATTGAACAAACAAGGGTTCGAGTATAGAAGTGCTACTAAATATGGTATCGAACAGGAAGATGATGAAAATACGATTCAGCGCAAACTTATGATTAATCAAGGGCAACGCATTCTTTGTTCAAATGATACTTTGAACGAGAACAATTCGAAAGTAATAAATCAGCTATTTTCAAGTATCAAAAAAGAACGCGAGACAAATTCTAATTTACGCCTTAAGTATGTCGATTTTTCTTACTGTCTATACGAGCTGAAGGAAATAAAAATCTTTCCTTCAAAGAGCAAAGGCATAAATACCAATGACCAGCCTTCGATATTACCAAAGAAAAACACAGAAGGCTTTGCTTCGTCGATGTCGCCGGCAGATCCAACTATCAATATTCTATTAATAGGCAAATCTGGGGTTGACAAGTCTCAACTCATTAATACATTTGATAACTGTTTCAAATTCAAAACATACGCAGACTTTCGACGTAGTAGATCTGTCTTAAACGTAGTCATTCCATTTATGCATTCGATCCAGCATGAATCTGAAGAGCATTTTGTTCTACTTGGTAAGGATGATCTTAATGAAGATTACGATCGAACTGGTTCATCAAGAATCCAGCATTGCAAATCGTATTTGTACGATATTGATCATGGACAAAAGTTACGTATAATTGATACACCTGGCTTTTACGATACACGTAGCAAAACTCAAAATAATTTAACTATGCAGCATATACTATTACCCATCACTAATCTTACTCATTTGAATGCTATCTGCATTTTGCTCGAATCGTATGACTCAAAACTTGATGCATATCAACCATATTTGACCCAACTCTTTGATTTCCTTGGAGAAAATGCTTGTAAAAATATCATCTTCTGTTTTACAAAAACACTTTCTCATCCGGTCAATGTTGAGCAAAGAAACAATCGACTGAAATCAATGCTCAAAGGACTTCCGATTAATAACATTCCTTGCACTAATGAGAATATATTCGATTTTGACAGTAGCTTCTTTCTCGAATTGACCATGACACAATATTTTATGACATTGATTAATCTGCAAAACCCAAAATTTGAAGAAAGTTGGTCCATTTCAAAGAATGGATGGGATCGTCTTATCAAATATGTTCGCGAAAGTCTTTCTCAGTATATTTTATATCAAGGATTGCAAAGAGCAGAAAATATTCGACTTGAAATTATGCAAATGGTTTATCCAGTGTTAGAATCAGTACGAAATATTCTCCGAAATTTTATCATATGGAACACGGAGACCACGCAAATGTCGATTCAACTACGTCCGAAGTCTATTATATATCCTACTGCTATATGTTATTCGTGCAGCCATAACTATTATCAATGCGGTGGCTTTGTGATTATATCTTACTCACTACATCGGTACCAGGATAAATGCTATACTTGTTCTTGCAACTCAGGCGAACATGTTCAGGTCGATTATCGTCTTGAATACGAATATTCAGCAAATCGAGCACACTTTCAGTCCGATCAGATGGATGATTTTAAAAGGGAACTGCTTAATGCAAGCGTACAATTCGCTTATTTTCTCATACATGTTGATCAGAACGCAGGAAACGATCCATTCTTGTCAAGAATAATTCAAATGATTGATGAAGAAAGGTACTTGGCTGATAGTGTACCTGGTAGCCATTACAATTCGAAGTTATGGGAACAGCTTGTGAAACTCAAACATGATTATCAAAAACATATGGATAGTATTAAACAGAAACGTATATCGAACGATTTGGTACTTATCGACAATCTGATTCAACGTGTGAAGCAAATTCCCATGGTACAGGAACAATTGGATGCTGCTAAATACATGCAAGAAACTTTTATTTAGAGATATGTGTGCTAGAAACTAATATAGCTGACTGAGTTATTAACAATATTTCATTGAAATTTTTACAATAAACTCACAAATCACATGCATAATATTCATAAGCAGAATTTATCAAGAGGGTGTGGGTGTGGGTGGGGATGTGCGTGTGGACCTTCTCTTTGCTCACAGCCACAGCCACACCCACACCCACACCCTTGTTCTATAATGAATTTCTTGAAGAACATGTGTGAGAAAGTAAGAGAGCGTACATTTCACTTTCACTTTTTGTAAACAAATAAAAGCACTTTTTTTAACTTGGAATATTCCAACAAAAATACATTAAAAGAAAAAACGATTCAAAAACCTAAACGATGCTGTGATGAAACCTCAAATGCATGACTCTATTAAATCAGAAGTCGTATATTAGAGATAAAGTGTCTTTTTTTATATAGTGAAATAATGTTGACAAAGAATTTTTTGTAAAAAACAAATATCAAAATTTTCGTTGCAACTAAAAATTAACATGCGTCCTTTTTTTTCTAGTTTTATGCATACGCCATTATTTTCGTTTCTTCCTACATTACTCTCAGACAAGAACGAAAGTGAAAATAACTTATACCCAGACGTCATCGCATATTAGTAATCAGTCTCTTTCTTGTTTTATTTTACATTTTCAAGTAATGATTAGAAAGTAATAAAAAAAAGTCATGTTTTTCTTTGAATAGTAAATTTTGAATTTTGTAGATTCTATATTGAAAAAAATCTACACAACTTTTTCTTCGCGTATATAAAACAGCTACTCTTTTTATTTTAAACATAATTATTGAGTTATACAAATTTCGAGATTAAAAATCAAATGATTTCACCAAAATTAAACAAGGAACTCTACAACAATATAACTCGACTAAAACTATTAAATGCGACTACTTCAGATCCTAAGTTTGTACTTGATCAATCACCATTTAAAGACGATAGTGATGAACAAAATATAGATGCTTCTGGAGGTTCAAAGGAAATCTCAATTATTGGGCGAATTTTCCCAGACTCAGATATATTTAGAGAAGGTGCGTATCAAATTGAAATGAGGTTAACACAAAATTTCCCATTTGATCCACCAAAAGTACGTTTTCTTACTCCAATCTATCATCCAAACGTTGGTGAAGATGGTAAGAAACAAAAAGAAAAACTTCAGACTAATGTTTATCAATTCTTGTCTCTAGGTGAATTTTGCCACGAACTATTATTAAAAGAAGCTAAATGGACAAATAGAAGGACTTTAGTTGATGTGGTTAAAGCTGTTATTCAGTATATCGACCATCATAATCTAAATGTTCCATTGCGTGCTGGTCGGTTTTTTTTACGTTTAACTTGATTTATTTTCATTGTATTTTTTTAGATGCCGCTTATGAATATGTAGAAAAACGTGCTAACTTTTATCGCCACGTGTGGGAACATGTTAAGAAGCATGCTTTGCCAGTTCTTCAGGATTTTTGAAGTATGCAATTTCAACGAACTAAACATTCCTAGTTGGTATTGAACAATATATTAGAAAATTTTTGTTTTTTAATAAGTGTACATACTCTTATCTTTAATTAACAAGCACATCCGAATTTTAATCATTAGATTTTATAATGTTTTTCTTTTAATAGAAAAACTTAAATGAATATAATAAACACGATGCTTTTACTATTGATTGAACCGGAAAAAGGAATTTACATTATTAGATGATAAACGGTGTTTTAGTCACTCTATGGATCTATCATTAGTTAACAACACTCCCAAAATCTTTGAAAACAAGAAATCAATTCTTCAATATATCGTAATCATCATTTGCACTACAATTACGTACTCACTATCCAATATAGACACTTTTCTCCATCACGAAAGTTGAAAAAATTCGTTATTTTTTTTGCTAGGGAGTTGATCTAAGTGGTGAGAAAATTCAAAGATATCATTATAAAATTCATCACCACGAGAATTCTATGAATTTCGTTGAAAATTTGTGTGAGGAAAAATTTCGATTGATTGATTAACTACATAATTCATTATCTGTCATTAGCTGCTTTCACAGCTGTTTAATATATGAAAAAGTGAATGCTATTTTTGAGAAAACCAAGAATACTTTAAAGAAGGATTCGACAGATAGTATGAGTTCGATCTTCATAATCGGACCTTGCGTTTGAACGATTGATTTTGAAGTTTTCGTTCTCAAGATCAAGAAAAATTAGATTTTTTTTCGATATATTTCTATTTTTTTTTGTCTTTATATACGTAAAAATTGAAGGAGAATTCGATAGATATGACCTAATGAAGAACTTCCCCGCTGGTTCTATCTTGTTACATGAACATGCTTTTTATAACTTTTTATATGTTTCTTTATCAATGCTTTGTGTATATTCGAGCTTCAGTTTTTACTATTTAAGTGTATTGTAGGGTGTGGGTGTGTGGTGTTGGTGTGGGTGTGGGTCTGGGTGTGGGTGTGGGTGTGGGTGTGGGTGAGTGTGGGTGTCGATAGAGGTATCACATCCACACCCACACCCACACACCCACACCCACACCCACACGCACCCAAAAAAAAACAAAGAAATTAAAACAAAAAATACAAACATTTCTCTATTGTTCCAAACATCGTATTTGTATCAAATGGTGTAAGATCAAACGTATAGTCACTATATTTTTGTGATATAAAATTGATAGACGTCGAAATCTACGAGTTAAAAAAATGTTAAAGAAATTCGTTTGTTTTGTGGAACTCACATATGTTTTCGAAGAAAAAATAGTGAGTGTAAGTTTTAAGTTTGAGGTTTGGCAGCTTCCGCGCCCCCCCCCCCCTCCCGACCATAGCAACAAGTCGCCCCCCCCCTCCCCCATTACAGACTTTAGTAATGGAGAATAAAAGGTGTCAAATTTTCTAGAGTTTAAAAAAATTGCTCAAGCTATAATTTTGAAGATTGATCAACATCATTGTTTGTGAGTTGATTAACATATATATAATAGTGCATAAGATGTGCTGTAGATATCATGGATATGTAAAATAGATTTATTTGCCGATTCAATGATTATAATAATAAGAATATTAAATTAAAAAAACACGAATAAAAAAAATAAAAAATAATGAGCGAATAGCAACAATGCAAACAAAAACTAGGGCGCCCGTAGAAAAAAAAAATTCTATTTTAAATGTAGAAATAAATAATAAATTTTCGTTCGTGTCGTTGATTATTAGTGAAAACAGCTACAGTCGACCAGAATTTTTTCCGTTTACGGATGATGTATTAGAATAACAAGGTTGAAGGATATACGTGAGGTCCACATTTCAGCTCCGAAGAAGCTGCGCTAACAAGCTTTTTTTTTAAATTTCACTTACTCTTTTACATCATTAGATTGTCTTAAAGGAACAAACACACATCCATATGCTATTTTTATTGCATCTGAGTCACGATAAGTAATATCATTAGCATGAACAAATGTTTGACCTTTGGGATTATTTGTACTTGTTACTATCGTCGTGACGATTCCCAATGTTTGATTTTTAGCTAATACACTGCGTTGCAAATTTCGAATCTAAAAAACCAATATGAAATTATTTTTTTTTATGAGAAGAAAAAAAACAACAAATATGAATTGCTAATGGATGATATCGTGAATCCGGCAAAAATCGGACACCCTCACAATCATAACGTATACGATTATTTGCCTTAGGTTGTTGCTTAACGGACATGGCAATATCAATCATTTCAAATATCGATGGATACATTTGATACATGAATACATTTTGATTTTCAATTGTTTCTTGGGGCATCATCATGTTTGTAACACCTGGATTTTGATCAAAAGTTGAATTTGGCATCCTTTGTTCATTATCAATAATTGCAAGCATATCTCGTTGTTCATCTGTAATAGAAATATAAATTGTAATTGATTTTGAAAAGACTTAACAACAAACCTGATGATAAACGAAAGAGTTCCGATGAAGTATTCCCACTTGTAGTTTCCGAGCACGTGCCATCGTTATTAACTGATGAATATGATGGTAAAAAACTACTTGGATTATCATCATTCAAGTCTTGAGCTAAAAGAATCACTAGATATAAAATAATACACTGTATTTGATTCAACTTATCACCACCAAATTGAATATCATTGAAAACACTTGACTAATATCCGTCTGTAAATAAATCGTCAATAGAGTTCGTCGAGTTTTCCATTAATACTGGTTACAAGAAAAATAATGTGTTGTATTCGAAATTTTACTGAGGAAGAAATGAATTTATACAGGTGAGATCACTCTTGACAACTACATTTTTCGCTATTGTGGGTAAGCAACGTTTTTTCATCATGTGCTGAGTCAGATTAAAAAAACAAATATTGACAGACGCAAAAGAAGAAAAAAAGGCTTCTATAAATAACGACAGAATACATTGGAGAAGAGGGTGTGGGTGTGGGTGTTCACTTCTCTTTATCCACACCTCACACCTACACCGCACACCCACACCCACACCCACACCACACCTACACCCACATTCACATCCACACCTAATGACTCAAAAAACTCCTAAAAAAATGGCGCTGTTTTTATAGAGATGTTTTCTTATATGAAAATAAAAAGGCTTTTTTAAAAAAAGGGCCACGAGGGGACTAGCCCTAGACACAAGCTTTCAAACAAAAAAAAAGATTTGACTTTATCTTTTACTATGATAGAGTTCTGCTGGCGCTACGTCGTTGAACCCACGTTCTGAGAAAAACGAAAAATGATTTTTGGCTTTTTATAAAAAAAAACGGCTTGTTTTTCGAATAGGAGGTGACGAAAATCTTCCAAAATTTTTGGAAAAAAAGAGGTACCGAATAAAAATTTTTGTCGCGTAGGAAAGAGCAGATGACAGGCTATTTCGTCATGAATTTATCTCAATTTCGATGATTCTGGCGAAAAGTGACTTTTTAGAGAGGGGGAGTCTTAATGAGAATCTCTGGAATATTTTATTGCGATAACACGGCCATCTAAATGGACTACTTACTCGTTTCCATTTAGCTTTTTCTCATCTGAATTTAAAGAGTGTAATGTTAAATTTTTCTAGCAGTGATGTATAAAAAATAATGGATCAGAAGAAGCATTCAAAACTCCAAGAGAGTTTTATGAATTCTTCAGAAAACAACAAGTATCATCATAATCTCCTATCGAGCTATTATATGTAGATTCAAACGAGATAGTTCGGCTTCATCAAGAGAGGAACATGAAAAGAAGGGAAAATACTAATGGTAAAAGGATTCATGTCAGTTACATTTCTCTAAGTTCTTTTTTCAGCGCTTATTGGAATTCGCTGATTCCATCATTTTGAACCAATCTTTGTTCGGATTGTTCAATGCCATCGTACAGCATAATCTAACACAAGTTAAACCTACTGGTTATGGTTTATTCCTTGCTCATGGTTTCTACTTTTTCATTCTGTTTATTATCGTTTTGAGAAGAAGTTTATATTCATTTCTCCACAATATATTACCAAGAAAGCTAATATATTGATGTCAAATCATTAATCTGAAATCTATGAAACTAACTGATTTTTCTGTCAAGCACGGTAGCTTTAAGAATTGTTTCCTCGAATGCATTTGTTTTCGCACTATCGAATAAGAATAGATCAGGGAAAGTAAATATATTTATCTCACATCAGCATCAGTACTATTCGTACAGAGCTAATATTGCGCAAGTAACATTGAATGTATTTTTTTATACATCACTGCTAGAAAAATGTAACATTACACTCTTTAAATTCAGATGAGAAAAAGCTAAATGGAAACGAATAAGTAGTCCATTTAGATGGCCGTGTTATTGCAATAAAATATTCCATAGATTCTCATTAACAAAGATAAATTTAAGCATTGAAGAATTGAAACACTTTTTTTGAACATTTTACCGACATAAAATGATATGAAAAACATGATGACTTATAAAATTTCGCATGTTTTTTATTCTACTTGTCGATATTTATCTAGGTTTAGATTTTCAGATTAATTCATTGAGTCTTTCTTTAAAAAAATCCCGGAATATGGACTAAAATCGGTCGGAAAGTGCTAGTAAATGAAAATTTTCGTTCTCTAACGAACGAAAATGGAAACCGACTTCGAAGCTATATATACCAGGAGATAGAGCAAACGACGCTCTACAAAACCTAGTAGGCCAATATTCTCCCAAATTCGGAAGAGGTTTTTTATTGGGAGGCAAAGTGTGTATAGCTTTGACATAATTGAGCTTCCATTCAAAGTTTCACTTTCGGAAGCTGACCTATATGGTTCGATAGAGCTGAATGCGAGCTATCAGAACATGTATAGAATGTTCTGTTTCGATCCTAAAATGAGGACGAAAAGGTTCTCACAAAGTCCAGTACTCTTCAATTTGGTCATGGTTTTTCCGAAATTCCTATAAATGTATTTTGCTTATTTTATCGTTATAATATATACAAGTCCTTAATAATTTATTACCAAAATGATCAGCTCGCCGAGCTCTACAAATTCTGAAAGTTTCAGCCAATTCTGAGAAAGTCATGTGTAAAATGGTACGTTTCCCATGGATTTACCCATTCGTATTTTTCTTGATGGCTGATTTATGGAAAAAGTCACAATAAATGATTGGAGAATTGAACCAATCTGCTTTATTTTTGTCGTCACACTACTATTATATATTTATCATCTTCTTTATTAGACTTTTTTTTTTTTATAGAGAACGATATCTTTTTACATTATTAAAAAAGAGTTCAATTAAATATCTGAGACATGCTTGAACGACATCTTTTGTTCTAAGCTGCAACAAGAGGCAAGTAACGTCGACGAAGACGAATAGCAGTTTCTTTGAAGAGACGATATCTGAACCATGTCTAGACATCCAAAGAAATTAAACAAATATGTAATAAGAACATCAACTAAAATAGAAAAATATTTTCTTACTCGAACATAACAGTCCGTAATATTAAGATGTGTGGCAATACTTTTCATTTCATTTATTTGAGCAAAATTATTATGTTGAAAAACTGAAAAAGAATCAAAATGGTAAGCATTAAGAATGAGTGAGAATTGAAAATATATTTCATAAAATATCTTACATTGTTCAAGTGAGTCTAAATGTTCTTTTGTTAGCATTTGTATAACCCATGAGGCACGTTCAGATGCTTGATAAATGTCAAAACATTCAGTTTTACAAGTATTTTCTCAGTTATCCCTACCTTTCTCTAATTCTAAATAATCAAGAACCATTGTAAATAAATAAATTGAATACCAAGAAACAAGGAAAGATAATGTTGATTTGTGCGCTCCTTAATTGAAAATGCACGGATAATGTTACATATTCTGTATATATATATCGCTAACAGAGAGAGAGAGAGAGATCACTATAGAAACAGACATATCGAATTGTAATATGTTAGAATAAACGACCAATTCGTCTATATTAGACTCCAAACAGACTGACTTAATTCGAAGTGAATTAATCAATATAATTCGCGTCGCTATGTAAAAAGGACAATCATGTTTCTTAATTCACTTT
>CAJNOL010005120.1:0-12635 GCA_905250125.1 Rotaria sordida
CCTCATTTTTGCTTTTATGGTCACTACTGCGTGGGAGTATCGCACAACGATTTTTTTGAAAGATAAATTTTGTGTTTCTGATAACAGAATGAAAAGTCTTTACAAATTACACGACAACAATACAACAATATTCTTTCTTTTACTATCCTCATGCAACGTCTTTCCATATTTTTATGCTTTGCGAGTTTTATCATTTTCGACATTTTTATTTTTAACATTTAACATTCGACATTCCGCTTTCGATATTATTCAGATTTACCAAACAAACTTCTGCAGAATTATTGGCCGAAATTCAAACTCTTCCCCTACATTTCGACATATTTGATGTTCGTTGTGCTCAAGCATGACTGTATTCAAGTGTAATTGGCGCACAACTCGATGGGAGAACACTACTCGATGCTCATTACTAGTGGTCGAATGTTCGCCAATGTGTTTGATTTTACGACGCTATTCAAGCTATTATTCAAGACGGTCAAATCGATGAATTTCTCGACATTTTTCCTCATCTTATTTTGGCTGCATCGATACGTGAATGTTGCGAAGCCAACAACACTTCTCAACTCTTTATTTTACCGGCTTTCAAACGTAAGGAAAATGAACATATGACATTATTAATGAGTCGTGCACAATTATTCTCGACAACCGATGTCTAACAAAACTCTCTGAACTCATGTTGGATTCAACCGAATACTGAGGTAGCTGAAAGTGAATCCGATTGATTTCCTTTGTATGAGTTTGATTTGAGTCCATGCCGGTACGAATTGAAAGAATCTGCACTTGAACGTCGAGCCTATGATTGAGCGGATCATTCTCTATTAGATATTCGTCAATGAACTGGACAAGCAATGACAACATGATGAAATTTCGTCAATCTTCGTTTACCTGAGTATACCTTTCAGTTCGATCATATAATTTAAGATACCATTCTATTTCCGACTGCTGGTTTTTTGGATTGGCCCTAGCAGCCTGTCAACAATTGTTACCGCCTGTGTAAAAACAAAAAGTGATTTAACGAAATGATCTTCGAAATTAACGCCAAAAGTTGCATTAAAAGATAAATTAAAGAAGTTTTACGAAAACATTTTCATGAATATTTCAAAAATCTATGAAAACGCGTTCGATTTGTTGACACTTTTTCAGGTGTGATTATGTTTCTAATGGTGCCCACTCGTTACATATCGTTAAACAGTTTCATTCGTTTTCACAAGCGGAAACATTTAACGATATTTCTTAAGTTTTTTCTATATGTAACAAATCTTACCATGTCAAATATTGTTAAATGGGATGTGAGTGTGGGTGTTACTATCGTCATTGATACCGACACCCACATCCACACCCCAAGTTATTACATGATGGTGCTTTTATGTGAAGACTATGACGAGTAACAAGCATGAGAGTGTGGGTCTCGGTCTTTTATACATTCGCGTATCAGCATTCCCACTCACACTAACAACCAATCCTACCAGTGTCCGACTCGGGTCAGGTCGGATCGGGTCGGATCATAAAAGGTTTACGGATTCCAAACTTCACATAAGAAAAGTAGCAATTTTAGGTCAGATATTCATTTCTTTATTTCGAATACATATAGAATATGTATCGACTTACTGAGAAGACTGTCAATGTCTGAAGAAAACTCACTTTGATTGACCGAAAACTATCGCTCACTTCGGATCGGGTTACGAAAAAACTTTTTCAGGTCGGGTCGGGTCGGATCGGATCAGGTCATGCTCGGGTCGAACCGGGTCGAATCTAATTTTGCTGAGCTCGGGTCGGATCGAGTCAGAAAAAAAGTGACCCGTGTCAGATACTGAAACCGACATCCACACTCACATCCATATCAACATTCACACTTGCTTTTCATATACTTTTATTAAATCGTTAATTTGCTTGATATTTCCATTGTATGATTTCTTTAATTTGTTCAACATTGTGTCATACACTTTGTGTAGTTAAGTGAGAGTTGTAGCCATTTAAGTCATATAATACGCATTTACAACAGAAGCCTTACTTCATCTATTATCTATGTCTGTTAAATTATTTTCTATTGCACCTCATTGTTCTTCTATTTTCATGAAGTGTTGTGCAGTGCATTTTTTACATTTATTCTCATGTTAGGTTTCACATATTTCAAGTGCACTTCTCACTTTACATTTTGAACATTTCGCTATGAATACATCTGAAATTTTGGGCTCTGATAATTGTAACGATATAGGTAGCTGTTTTGTTTGACTGACAAGCAAAACATTATTCATCCTTTGAAAAATCTTATCTATTCTACACAAAACGAATGTGATTAAGAAGAGCAAATAAATATTTCTTTTTTTTTATAGCATAGAAAAAAAAATTCGAGTCACCATGTTGTTTTTTTATAAGGAAGAAGAACAGAACAGATAGAGCCACAAATATAGAATATGACTCACATTATGTAAATATTTTTTCAGTCAAAACGCATCCGAATGGCTGTTGATGTGCGTCCGAAATCTTGTAGAAAGATGTGACTGTGGATTCGTGTGAGTGTGCCATAGTTGTAGGCGAAGAGAAGAAGTATACTAGTGGCGGCGCCAGGATTTTTCGGGATGGTGAATCTCAGCTTTAGAGCATGGATCCCAGTTAAAACTTATGGGGGATAATATTGGTCTCAAATGATGAGTTTCTATCAACTGCTTTTTGCGATCGGATTTTGCCAAAAAAATTAGCATTTTCCTGAGCACCCCCCAAGAAATTAAAAATACTGTCAATGATAACTCACTTTTCAGAATGCCATCGCAAGCTACGCTGAATTTAATCGACAAATTTCAAATTTCATAAAAAAATATATTTTTATATAAAATTTGAAATTTATCGATTAAATTCAGCGTAGCTTGCGATGGCATTCTGAAAAGTGAGTTATCATTGACAGTATTTTTAATTTCTTGGGGGGCGCTCAGGAAAATGCTAATTTTTTTGGCAAAATCCGATCGCAAAAAGCAGTTGATAGAAACTCATCATTTGAGACCAATATTATCCCCCATAAGTTTTAACTGGGATCCATGCTCTAAAGCTGAGATTCACCATCCCGAAAAATCCTGGCGCCGCCACTAAAGTATACCTACACCTTAATGACTCGCACGATCGGAGTGACAGATTAGGTTGTGGTAGTTTCACATTGGTAATCTTATTTTGTATTTCGTCTCGTTTTGTATGAATCGGCGACATGATAAACAAGAGAAGAACGAACAAAGGTGAGTGAAAAAAAGGTCCTCCTCTTTTCTTGCCTCCATACGATTTATTTTCTTCTTTGACTCCAACAACGACATGTTCTTTTTCATTGTAAGTGTTCGAAGAAAAAACTTTTTTGTAGAAGATTTTTTTGCCACACAAAATCTGCAGACACAATAATCAGTCATATCGCTTATCTCACAACGAATAGAAATCTATTTCTGACTCTCATATACACTTCCATTTTCATTGGTATGCACATGATTTAGGCAGATCTAGAGTGTAGCTGTGTGTTAAGAATATTTCCACACACCCACAACCAAATCCATATATCTAGTTCGTGATAAACTTCCAAAATCAACATAGCATAATATCTGTGAGACAGACCATGAGACATTAGTTCACTTCTCTCTCTCTCTCTCTATATATATATATATATACATCAATACTCATTAATAGTCATGTCTAACAAAACCTTGTGATAGAATGTGAGACAATCCGACTTGTTGGTAACTATACTTAGATAAAGATTAATTTCAAACCGACTATATAAACTCAGTGTAAATAGAAAAAAGACGCCGTTTGCTGATCTATTCCACTGCATGTATTCGGGGAAAGGAAAAGATCGAATGCAAGTTGGAAAATTCCGTCATTGTAAACCTTCACTTTATTACGATGACTCATTTCAGGTTACCTTTCTTGCAGGGGTGCAGCTAGTGACTCATAAAACGTTTTACAACTGACTCAACAGAACAAGAAAGACACGAAGTGAGCAAAGGAAGTGTGCTTTTATATATGCTTTCGACTGCTCTACTGAATGGTTGACTATTTACATCAACAACGAACGCATCATGAACCAGTACAAACGTTTCAAACGTGAACTTCAGCTGCTTGAACGATTGCCGAATGAGCTTTTCATCGAAATCTTTAGTTACTTGAACGATGTGGATGTTGTCTATGCTTTCTCACAGCTCAATACTCGCTTTCAACATCTCACATTCCATTACTGCTACAGATTTGATTTCAAATCAGTAAGTAAAGCCAAATTCCATTATGTCATTCGACAACACGACACACGACGGTGGCAATCACTACGTCTTTCTGATGATTTCGACACGCCCGGACAGATAGCACTCTTCTGTCGACAATTTTCCCTTGCAGACAATCTTGCCCTACTACGAGCACTCTCCCTTGTGAACATGAAACAAAAAGATGCAAACTTATTATTACCACAGCTTAATTCTTTGCTCCATCTCGTTTCATTATCAATCGATTCCTTCTGTGGAAAAGACACATCATCGATCGATCTTCCACTACTCAAACGGTTGGTGGTGAATTCATGTTGTCATACTGATTGGATGAAGGTGAGAAAGCAAGAATAGTGATTATTTAAATAAAATAGTAGCTAACGTAAATGATTCTACTATAGAGTTTAACACAACTCGAAAATCTCGAATATACTATTCATGACAACTGTTATTATGATCATTACCATAGCATATTACAATGGCCACATCAATTGAAACAGCTCAAACTCTTTCATGGCACAAAAAGAGATGCTGACATGGTGAGAACTTCCCTGCGTCAATTATCTCAGCTTACTAGTCTTGCTTTATGTGATACCGAAGCTATATCTTCGTTACCAAATGGTCAAGTGTGGGAAGAACTTATTAGTTCATCATTACCAATGCTCAAAACTTTTCAATTTTATTTCTTATTTTACAGCTATGATTTCACACCTGATAAGATGAACCAAGTCGTAGCATCATTCTCGACACCGTTCTATTTATTTGAAAAATGTTGGTATGTCCAATGCGATGCACATCATAATTCTGGATATGGTAGTCTATACTCTCTTCCATTTGCCTTTAAACAGTTCAAAATCACTACACAATCCTTTGATACAAGTCTTTCAACATTGTTCTGTAATAATACTGGTAATGCAAAGAAGAACTTGTATACGAATGTGAAAACACTGATATTGGATCAGGTCTATGAAACGTCTCAAGAGATAATCAATCATGATACAATCATCCATTTGATTATCAACATTCCTGCTCTTCCTACCGGTTGGCAATTTTCGTGGAAACGATTGAATCATTTGTCACTTGGATCGCAGGTGAAGATGTCATCACTAGAATTTGCTCATTTGCTTGAAAATGCGCCTAATTTACATGCATTGACAACACAGTTTAGTACATTGGAACACATCACAGACAAATGGACTAATTACGGAGTGTGTGGACAATTATGGCACAAGATTCGATCGTTGACTTTGAAACCAGATCATCGTTCTCGAAGCTATCAACGTTATGTAAGAATGCGGGAAGTTCGTTCTCTCGTTCGTGTGTTCAGTGGAACGTGCGAACATTTGACGCTACACTTGAAATCGCGTAATATCATAACAGATGCTATTTTCAAGCGCATGCAAGCATTACGTAGCTTGAGAATTTATCAAAAATACAGAAAAATCGATAAGGAATGGCTTGAACAACACCAAACAGGTCTTACTGATTCTGACTATTGGAATAATGACATGTCTGATGCATACAACTTCTCAGTATGGTTTGGAAATCGACCATAATTGACACACGTAGATACATACTCTAATATAAACGAGAAACGGCAATTTTTTTAAAAGTATTCTCGAGCGTGGTCTTATTTCAATATATTTATTGATGTTTCGACATTTTCTTATACTTTGCACCCGTGAACTTTTGACTTTTGTCGTACGTTTGTCAATATCTTACGTCTATTCGAATTTGCTTCGTATTAGAGTTCAACAATAATTATTAGGTATCCTAATCCGAATTCGCTGTTTCCTGCTTACTCCATGGATTATAGGATGTAAGTGTAGAGCACAGTGGATAGAAAAAAGGGGCTAGGAACAATTCTTACAATTACGGTAGCTCATCATTTGGTATTTTGTGTAATTATGTTTATCCAGCCTCTTTTGCTCGTAAAATTTCTTAAAAATAGATTTTTTAGTGCACTTTTCAACAAAACCTCGTAGTCTTCCACAGATCACGTTGAAAATTGACTTTTGAATTTCGACTTGAAACTTTCCACACATAATGTTTTCAATGGAACCACGTAGTTCATTCTGAAAGTTTCAGCTTTTTTTTTCATTGTTGCTATAGTGAGACTAATATGCTCAGGTCGAGCATTACGACGACCCGATACAACCCTACATGGCCGTTTACGGCGCAGTATACGGTGAAAATACGGCCATAAACGGCCGTATTTACGCCGTATGTCTATGCACCGCATTACGGTCGTAAATCGCCGTGCCGTACACGACGACGTACGGCCGTATACGATGCCCTATCGTATACTATTATGGACCAATTACAATTCAGTAGGACTTTCCTTGCTTATTATAAGGACAACACCTAGTCATGTTTGGGCCGATTCTAGGGTTATCGAGGTCGCTCTATCGAATGAGGGGTATATGTATGGGATCCCTCCTTATCCATAGCTGAGAACTAGAATCTGGCAATCTGATTGGTCAATTAAAATTGGCCAATGAGATTTGAGGGTCGCTTTTGGGTTTTGCTATGAAGACAGTTATTAATGATGTTTGATGGTGACTTTTCGTTCTTGTTATCAAAACAGTTGTTAATCATGTTTGGGTCGATCCTAGGGCACCGAGTGTTCTCTTCGAAATTACCTAAATATGAGTAGCTCTGGCTTTCGTATTGTTGAGAAATCGGATCCAGTGATGTGAGTCGTGAATTGGGATAGATCGCGGAATCCTTTAGAACAGCTTTAGTTTGTCGAGAGCCATAAAGAATTGCTGTTTGTACTGACCATTTGTGATCTGTGTAATATGAAAAAGACTGTATAAAAATCTGATTGTAATCGGGTGTTTAATGCATGTTACTCTTACCTGTACTATGACTCGAATGAACTCTAACCTGTGACACATTCATATATATATATGGGGAACAATGTCTCAGAAAGACTGAAAAAATTCAATTTTTCCATCGAATTATTGATACAAAAAAATGGATTTTAATCCAAAAAATAATGGTCCTCTATCGGACCAGTCACAGTGGACGCAGACGGTGCCTTGCCATATTTTCCAATGAACGTATACAGTTGCCGTATTGCTACGGAAGTCGTTCACGGTGACATTCTACGGTCATCGTTTACAATGGCCGTAATATGTCGTAAAGCAGCATCTACGACTGTTGTAAACGGCTACCGCGAATAGCTGAAGTATACGATGTTTAACGGTGTTTGTCGAGCAAAGTATACAGTCGCCGTATTGTTACGTTGGTGGTTTACGGTGATGTTTTCCGGGCATTGTTTACAATGGTCGTAATATGCCGTAAAGTATCGTTTACTATTGCTGCAGACGGCTACCGTAAACAGCCGTCGTTATCTGCCGTGATTGGTTAGTTTACGGCCGCGTGCGGCTGACCATGATTGACCTGCGTCAGTTTGATGTGTGATAAATACATGCGCATCGTAATGATGATCATACAGTCTTGCTAACCTATACTGAAGAAATGAAATAGAATATTACACGATATTTGGCAAACGCAATGCTTACCAACTTCAATACTATATTAAGAAAAGCTTGTCGAGGAATATACTAAGCAAAAATTTAAATCGAATGTCAAATATAAGTAACACTTACTGTATGCTTAGTTTTTCGTAGACCATTACGAGCTTGATGTTGCATCTTTTCTAAAATACTTTGATTTCTATTAATTTATAGAAATTTTAAAATATACTTCCATTTCCTCATCCTTGAAGATAAGAAAAGCATACTTTATACGTAACATTATAGTGTGCAGTTTTGAAAAGCTTCTGCAGCAGAGCTGTCAACTTAGTGTCCTGCTTAGCAGGTAATAAGGCCTGGACAAAGCCTTTGATTTATATGCAATATAATATTATTTACCTTAGTATAACTTGAAATGCAAGATGGTGCCAATAGCTCGTGAATTTATGAGTTTATGGGTGTCGATCATCTCTTCATACATATTCACCCACATTCACATTTGCACACCCAGTTATGTGTATTGATTTTCAATTATTGATTTCGTTATGTACACAACACCGAGTCATTATTGTACCTAGTTTTTCATTAAACATTCACAATCAAACCCAATACATAGTACCAATTGAAGCCATGGCACAAATTGTTCTCTTATCCTATCGATTACAGTTGACAAAATATAATGAAGAATTTAATGACAGTTTTTACATAAAAAGAAAACTAAGATTTAGGCAATTGTTTGACGAGTATGAAATATACATTATATCAGTCGTTTGCTTCTTTCTCTCTACTATATTACTTTATATTATTGAACTGATCGCACACAAAGTACAAACAGAAACAAACAACCTTGAATCGCTTGTACAGAATATGATTAGTGTGTAGGGTTTTTTGTAACACAGTCTTGTCACTGATTCAGAATATTCATTTATCAATATCATAAATCTCGTAAATTCTAACATATCAAATATATAAAATAAAGTTTTGAAAAAGTGAGTAACTAATGGATCAAACTTCAGATAGCCATTCACCAGAGATTCATTATCAAAGACAAATACCATCAACATTCTATCTTTATAAATAAATAGGACAAAAGAAAACTACACTTGGTTTCACAACTTGATTACGATAGAGGTAGATCTGCAGATCGGTGACATTGCGACATCCACATTCTTTGATGTGCTCTGCTAATTAAACAAATTCATATAGAGTGCGTCATCAATCAGTAGAAATGTCTTTCTTTTTCGAATTCATATTTTTTAATATTTCTATGAACAATTTTTTTGATTACTGCTCTCAATCACAAAGAAATGCGTGATATCTTGCTATATTTCAGGCTTATTGGTTATAACAGAAAACCGAACAAATACTTTTTTCCTGATGTCATCGTCAAGTTGAAGGATAAAGCTTTTTCATTTTCTTCTTGTTATTGATCGAATGAAATGAGCCATTAGATTTTGTTCCTTTCCTCCACATATATATATAAATTGACTGCACAACGATATTATTAGCAAAATAATTGCGTCTTCTTCCCTTCTCTTACGTTGATTGACCGAAATAAAGGAACTGATAGTTAATTTTCTCTCTACACCGTACATGAGTAAGGAACTAACTAGCGGTTCTCTCATAAATACTGCATTGAAATGGACATTGAGAGAAGTGGAATCAACAGAGTACATCGAGTTCCATTTGTAGACATCATTTGATTTCTTGAGAATTACTCATGGGCAATTCGCATCGGACTGTGAGTGAATTCACTACTTTTTTTCCATATTTCTGGACAGTAGTAAACATTTTTATCGATGTTAGTGTGATTGTTTTGGAGAAGTGATCCATGGAGTGGATAGAGCGCATCTACTTCTACTTAGAAACTAGTTGAGATAGACTAGAAAGAGCTTGACAGCTAACCCATTCAAGAAATACTGAAACTCTGACCTAAGATATCCTACGTAAATTAAGAACTTTATCTTCGGACAAAAAGCTTAGAATTATTTATTTTTTCAGCTACGATTTTTTTTAAAAATTTGCATAATTTCTGTCGTGCTCTTTTATTTATCATTAGATAAAACGAAGCATAAAATCTCTTTTTCGTAGGTATAAGATGCAGTGATAGCACTCTTGATGAGCTTGATAAGACGCATGAACTCAAAATATTACAGCTATATACTTCTTTAATAGCTTGGAAAACAATCACCTCGATGAATTCCCATATCTTTACTATATTGTGATATAAAATATTTATTAAGCATATCGAAGCAATGATAATAATGACTAAATGTAAAAAAAAAATAAATGAGACTTTTAAAAGGTGAAAAGCATGATATTTATTGCGGCTAAATAGAAAGAGAAAACGCTGAACGAAGCAATTAAAAATGAGGAGACTAACTACTAATGAAGCTTTCATCATGGATTCGTAATGTTATGTAAATTCGTTATTCTAGATTAAAACATCGTCTTGTAAATATCTAACATTGCATGACAGTAGTCCAAGCTCAATTAGAGCTTGTCTTAGATAAGCTTTTCAAATCATGAAAAGCCTTTTCAAAAGTAAAGACGACATAAATGTCCTTCAAGATTAGATAGCTTTCGTGTAACATCAAAAGTTAATGAAGATAATAAGTTTTGTAGGAGTATATGAAGAAATCATACGAGAGTATATAATGTTTGAAGTCATTTGAACAACGTCTTGTACAGTTTTTAACTTGTTGTCTACAGTTCAAAATATGTTCACATTCGTTGTAAACTCAATAATCAGTCTTTAACACAACACCAAATCATTGATCGCATATTGGATGAATGGCTATAACAACATTTGTGTTCAAATTCAATACTGACTTTGAAGTAAGCTATCGTAAGTATTATATGGTTGAAAATTATCTAGAAATTGAATGTTCTTAACAAGTATCTTATTCTATTCATAGTCAACAGTTTGAATCAAAACTAAAGTTTGTAATCTAATTATCAATTAGGTGATAAACGAACAACAACAACAATCTGTCATTTCATGTATATCATTAATCGTGAGACAAAACTTCTGTCGTTATTATGAGAAAACAAATCATTACGAAAATGAATAAACCTAAGTATAACTCTATTTAAATATATCAATCACTTGTAAGCAGTGGCTGAATGTTACTTAACTGAAACAGCTCATATACTAAGCGAATATTTTTGAGAAAATATCTATTCAAAGGAATTCCTCAGAACAAAGCCTAGCGTATCATTTACTCGTCAAATAATGAATGCGCCATAAGCGACTGGTTGTAGAGCTTTCTTCAACTATGTAACTCATCCAGAATGTAATATAAAAGTCTCACAAGTAGTGCTAAATCACAAAATTGATGAATCTTCCTAACCACAGCTTTGTTCAAGTATACCGAACAACTCGAAGAAAAGTATGCATCTGAATCATGGCATCCAATATCACTTTACTACTGAATCATTCAAACTCGTAGCTTTTTGTTCATATATATGGTTATTATTGCATTAAAAACATCATAGCACTGTCCACAATGAAGAACTACACAAAAAATACATAGCAATAACAACAAGTCTATTCGTTTTCATGCATGTCTAAGCCAAAATTTAACTACAAACATCGTGTTAGAGGATCATACCACAACTGAATCATTCCAAGCAAAGTCATATTCAATTATTTAACTCTCTAGCAATCCATGGCAGTAGAACACAAAATTGAACAGCTCATGACATTTGAATTATCCTAAGCTAGATCGTATTCAATTATTTTACTTCGAATCAATCAATATCAGTAAAGCAGAAGATTGAACAGCGTATGTTATATGATTTATTCAAGCAAGCTCGAATTCATTTATTTTATTCTGAAGCGATTGCTAACATCGTAACACGCAATCAATCAGCACACGATGTATGAATTAGCCTAAGCAAATTCGCGTTCAAGTATTTCATTCTAAAGTGATCGATAACATTATAACACGCAATCAATCAGCACATGATGTATGAATTATCCTAACGAAATTCGTGTTCAAGTATTTCATTCTAAAGTGATCGATAACATTATAACACGCAATCAATCAGCATATGACGTATGAATTATCCTAAGGAAATTCGTGTTCAAGTATTTCATTCTAAAGTGGTCGATAACATCAGAACATGTAATGAAACAGCACATAGTAAATGAATTATTCTAATCAAGGTCGAATTCAATTATTTTACTCTGAAGCAACGAATATCAGTAGATCTGAAGATTGAACAACACATAATAGATGAATTATTCTAAGCAAGGTCAAATTCAATTATTTTACTCTCCAACAATCAATGTCAGTAGATCAGAAGATTGAACAACACATAATAGATGAATTATTCTAAACAAAGTCAAATTCAATTATTTTACTCTCCAACAACCAATGTCAGTAGATCAGAAGATTGAACAACACATAATAGATGAATTATTCTAAGCAAGGTCAAATTCAATTATTTTACTCTGAAGCAACCAATATCAGTAGATCAGAAGATTGAACTGCGCATGGCAGGTGAATTATCCTAAAGAAGCTCGACTTCATTTATATTATTATCAAGCAGCCAGTGGTAGCGAAACTTATGATTGAAGGTTGCATACCTAATGAATTATTTGAAAGAAGACTCTATTCAGATAAATCTCATAATGAAACTAAGAGTTAGCTTGGTCTACATGAGCGATGATGTTCGAGATAATGAATTAGCAAGACAGTGATCAGATTCAAATAGTTCGTTGTGTTGTTCTCGAAAACCAACACTTTGCGACATACTGAGAAGCACATAGAAATGAAACAGCCACACCGGCAATAGTTGGAGTGTGCTGATCGAATACATTATTCAGTTTAAAATGAAGTGTGATCTAAATTGCATGATTGACAATCAAATGGTTAGTGAATCCTTCTAAGCATGAATTCATTCAATTATTCTTCTATCT
>CAJNOL010005122.1:1298-12634 GCA_905250125.1 Rotaria sordida
TCAAGTGATCGTTCATGCGATGAAAGTGCTTTCGAGTACTCGCCCATGTCATTATACATCGAACCGATGTTGTTGTAGGAAGAAGCCAAGTCGGGATGATTCGAAGGGAGAGCTATTTTTTCGATTTCAAGTGTTCGTTCGTATGATGAAAGTGCTTTCGAATATTCGCCCATGTTACTATACACCGAACCAATGTTATTGTAGGAAGCAGCCAAGTCGGGATGATTCGGAGGAAGAGCTATTTTTTTGATTTCAAGTGATCGTTCATGCGATGAAAGTGCTTTCGAATACTCGCCCATGTCTCTATACACCGAACCGATGTTGTTGTAGGAATCAGCCAAGCCGAGCTGACTCGGTGGGCTCATTTTCTTGTAGATATCTATTGCTCTTTCGTAAAATGTTATTGCTTTCGAGTATCCTCCTATGCTTTGATACACCGAGCCAAGTTGACCATTATACTGCGCTTTGTATCTATCCGAAGATGCCTTCTCAAGAAGCAGCTGATAGAGATGTTCTGCTTTTCCAGGCTCACCCAACCTAACAAGAATAGAACCCAGTCGAGACCATCCTGTTTCCGCGAGGTGAAGCTCTTCACGTAAATGTGCTGTAAGTTTGTTAAAATCATCGTCTTGATTACTAGCGAGGGTGAGGTTAACTTGCCAGAGACGATCTGTATGCTTGTCTTCAATACGTTCTATGCGGTCGATACGAAAAATTGTATGTGTCGAAAAAAGAATTTCTTCTTCTTGATCATCGTAGAAGCCAATATCTTTGACGTTGACGAAAGGTGTCGATGAAGCTGTGCAAATGGCCGTATCGATGTTCATAACGAAGAGAATGCCAACTATATTCGCATCCAATGCTGCCAGTCGTGCAAAGGTTTCGAAAGAAATCTCACGATTACGACTTGTCGACAAAAAATTATTAAACGACATAAGTCCACCTTTGGTTTTCTTAATTTTTTCAAAAGCGTCCATGGATAAGCCTTGACCACGAAAAACTTGGAATTTCGATGGCATGGCTGCTTTGCTACTTTGCTGTTTACGATGTGAGTCTGTAATATGAGCTTGTTCGCAAAGTATATCATTCATTTTTTTTCTAACATAGAAGTTCAAACCGAAGGATTTCCAGAACAATATCGTCCATCAAAAAAAAAATGTTCGAAGTTATTGAATTGATTGAACTCTATCTCATGTTTCTCTCAAAAGTACGATACCGATAATTTACATGGTTAATTACTATCGGAATTTTAAAAGAAGGCACCTGAAAAGAAACTTATAACTTTGGAACGAAAAGTCATAGCGACCTGCGGTTTTCAGCAATCGATAGAAGATTATAGGGGACACATTTTTATATAAAAATCAAGGTTTAAATAATCAGTGATTATGCAATCACTGAAAGAGTAGGCCCGTTATTTGGTGAAATCTCAACAGAACAAGCTGAAACTTCCAGCATATATAGCTCCACTGTACCCCAATCTTCGCTGAAAATATCATCGATAAATCTTGTAATGACGAGGAATGGTGAGCCAATCATCATCTGGCCTTACGTAAGACTCTCATTCACTCAAAATATTAGGAATTGGACTCAACTTTTGGCTGAATAAATACCATAATCTAGACTTCATATCTATGCAATAGCATCGCACTTTGATCGTAAAAATGTACGGAAATAGCCAAAATTCGACGAAGAAAAGATTTTCATACAGTAAGTATTTTAAAACAAATCTTTTCAACTTTCTTAAGAGAAATGCAGAATTTAGTAATATTTCCACTGTCTCTTCTCGTTCATATAAACAAACGATGATATAATTGCATAGATATGAAGTCGAGATTATGGTATTTATTCAGCCAAAAGTTGAGTCCAATTCCTAATATTTTGAGTGAATGAGAGTCTTATGTAAGGCCAGATGATGATTGGCTCACCATTCCTCGTCATTAGAAGATTTATCGATGATATTTTCAGCGGAGATTGGGGAACAGTGGGGCTATATATGGTGAAAGTTTCAGCTTGTTCTGCTGAGATTTCACCGAATAACGAGCCTATTCTTTCAGTGATTGCATAATCACTGATTATTTAAACCTTGACTTTTATATAAAAATGTGCCCCCTATAATCTTCTATCGATTGCTGAAAACTGCAGGCCGCTATGACTTTTCGTTCGAAAGTTATAAGCTTTTTTTCCAGGTGCCTTCTTTTAAAATTGCGATAGTAGTTAGTCATTTGATTGCCCGTATTTCTCAAGGCGATTCATGTAACAAAATCCAGCCAGCCATCCGATAGGGATTTCGACGTGTCGATTTAAGGTTGCCGTTGGCATTGAAATTTCAAGGGGGTCCCTCGGATTCTCCCTTTCCGATAAGTCGATAGCTCGCCGATAGATCAGTAAAATACGGAGTTTTCGATCAGCCGAGCGACTTTCACCGAGGGAATCAAAAATTGATCAAAATAAAAAGGGTTTTTTTTCCTAGAAATGTCTCATTCTCGAGTCGTCAAAGTCTATCGAAAAAATGGTGAGGAGTAGATTCAAACATGGGTACTTGAGTGAAGAACGCACTAATCGTAGTGTTCGGGAAAAAAATAAACTTAATGATAAAGGAAAGGTAAGTGTTGCATTTAACAGAGCGATATCGAATATCTATAAAAATAATATTTTCCCAACACTTCTATGCACTGCGGTGGAGATTCACGATATTACAGCCAGTGTCTATATGCTCCATCAGTCTTAGTGTACAAGTAACGCGACGCAATCGTCGCTAAGCTCTCTACTGAAAGGAGAATGGGATGGTAGAGGAAAAAAGAATAGTACCAGCCATGAAGTTTCAACTTTCATCCTTCTATCAGGCTCAAAAAGTATGAGTAGATGTTGGCAAGAAAACACGTGTTATCGCTGGAACAAGAAAGCAGTATTTTCATCAGAAAGTTTGGGCTTTTTTCTGGTGAATTCGGACCAACTTCCTATGCTGTTCAGCAGGAGCTAAGTAAAAATCGTCGTAGAAAAACCAAAAAATTTTCGATTGAAATACTATTTCCAGTTTCCGCGATTTTTCTGCATTTTTCCACCAGTTTCTGCAATATCCCTTCTCCGGAATCGTTGACTTGGATATTTTATTTAATGTTCACCTGTCATTTCGTTAATGTTTCTTCAAATCAATTAGATAATAGTAGTCACAGTAGCAATGTCATCCTGTGATGCTAGCATTGAAATTCTCACATATATGATCATCTGCTACAATAATTAAAAAAATACTCTTTTTTATGCTAACCAAAATGCATTTTCAATTCGAATATCGTACGATGATTCAAATAACTTTGTGAGACAATGCTTTGATTGATTGTGACTTCAATATCAAAGTCAACTTCAAATAATGAGCACCAAATATATAGATTCAATGTGGATATTAAACTACTTTGTCAACGTTTAGATATAAAACTATTCAATAATCGCAGCGTGGTTGCTATTTGGTTGGAAAATTTTTAAAAATGATCGCTCAGTCTGTTTTGCAAAATGTTCAGGCGGTTTATCATTATCAGTATGAATATATATATATTTATGGTGTTATAATTATAATAAGTTGATCGATTACTTTATTGTAATAATTGGGACTACAGTAGTTAAGACAAGAAAGTAGGATAGTTGTTATTGCACTAAAGCTACATGTTTATTTGTTCATTAATAATGTCTTTTTGACCAATTGTTCAAGGAACGATGAATGAATGATTGAAATAAAAGATTGCTAATTATTTTCAATATCATTTTCTCGACATTGAAGACGACCGATGGCAGAGAGTCCACGTGCTAGCTCGTTATACTTGAGTCTATAAGCCGTATGATCTTCAGAAGTTGCTGCTTCATAGAATAGACAAAACAATACAACATCTAAGATGATAGTGAATAATTTATCTTTATTTTTAAAATGTATGATGTTCTTATCTTACTATCGTCATTGTTGAATGGAATTTTTATGAGATCGTCTTCAGTGATTTGAGCGATAATCAGAAGACTAATTGCACGTGATAGTTGATTATTTGTGTATGCCAGTGGACGAAACAGTACCTAAAACGATAGAAAGTATTGTAAAAAAAACAGAAAGCTTCATTTTTGTCACAGAAACATACCTTTGAGCAGTTCGATTACCTGTCTGTCACGGTCTGTGACGGATTCGAAACCTGTCTGTCACGGTCTGTGATGGGTAACTAGTTAACTACATAGTAATTAATTAATTAATTAAAATGTCTGTCACGATCTGTGGGGGGAGGGGGACGGGGGTGCAAATTTCTACTCCTAAACACTTCAACACTCCTTTCAGATCGTGTTTCACAAAAGTACGATATTTCCACCTTGATGTCTCTATATATATAAAGTGAGAAGCTCGAATCTATTCTCATAGAAGATGATAAGCATTGAGATCCAATTAAAATGCACGACATATGTCAAAAAATCTATAACAGTCTGTAGCATATGCCCTGGTAAACCTGAATGTAGTCGGAAGCGAAAATCTCGAAAAAAATCACGAAAATAAAAAAGTCGAAGGATGAAAATGTACAAATGAAAAATGTCAAAAAGTAAAAACGTAGAACATTAAAAATATAGAAAATTAGAATGTAACAAGTAAGAATGTAGAAAATATAAAATGTAGAAATGAAAAATATCGACATAAAATAACCCTAATGTTGATACTTTAATATTAACATTTTTTCTTTTCAATATTTTTCTCTTTCCATATTTTTATATTTTGTACAATTTTCATTTCAATTTTTTTATTTTCTACATTTTTATTTTTCTACATTTTTGTTTTTCTATATTTTTATTTTCGACGTTTTTATTTTTCGACATTTTTACTTTCGATCAAATTCAGGAGAATCTACGCCTTCGCAAGATTCCTTCGTTCTCTCATAGATCTTTCAAGATGTTATTGGTATATGATGAAAGACCGTATATCGATTAGTCTTGTTCTACTACAGGAACTACATGCTTATTAGATTTCTGCGAGACGAAGTAAAAATATGGTGAACGAATGCGTTCAGAAATGGATAAACAAGCAGTCACTCTCAAAGTCAGGAGCAGTTGCATTCCATGTTAACAGAAATCATTTAAAAAAGAAAAAAAAAACTTTTTTTAATCATTTCAATTATGCGTTCTGATCTGACTATTGATCGATTGCAAATCGATCTTTGTGAAGAAATGTTTGCTGAATATCACATTTTAAATGAATATGAATTCTTCAATTCAATTAAATTTATTTCTCAACTATATGTTGAAATGTTTTATATAGATGTTTTATTTCAATATTTTAAGATTTGATTCGTGCATGTGCCTTTTCAACTATAACAATCATGAAAACTTATTAGGGTAAGACATATGCTATTGTATATATCTTGAGTACTCTAGAAAGATATATCGTTGTTACTTCGATAGATTTTTTCTTTGATTCAAAGTATTATTTGATCTTACAATATTTTTGTTTGAGAAAATAGCTACGTTTCTTTATTTTCTATCAATCATTAAAAAAAATTTCATGTAACAAAATATAATTTAATTAAAAAATCAAGCAATTATTGGCTCAAAGACATATTTGAATTGTAATGTTTTACTTCTTACTTTTAAGTATTTTTTTAATTAAAAGCCGTAAACAGAATCGTATTATTGAAAGAAGATAATTCACCAGTTTAGAGAAAGAGCTGTGCCTTAACAATCGAAAGAGAATCATGCTATGAATTTTTTCTGAAGTTTCCTATTGCACTATTTTTGTTGATGAAATGAATTTTTCATTTTAAGCTGAAAGAAAGTTAGAAATATCAAATCTGGACAATCGATTTTTCGTTAAAAAGATCAGTTAGTTCTGAAACATTCAACTTCAGCTCTTTCTTCCTTGTATTTTGGTCTTTTTTTCTCAAGCAAAGAACTAAATCTCAAATTAGTTGAAATCAACATATATGTTAACTTCTATCATAGTAGAAACTCTAATGTATGAGGCTCTGTTAACGAGATGAGTTCATTCTCAATCGGAGAAAAATTCGTTTTTCTCAATGTTGTCTTGCTAAAGCCGAGAGTGTTGCGATGTTATAATATGATAGCATCACATCAAGAAGCAGCAAGTGTTCAGGTCGCATCGTACTTGATGAATAATGGTGACCATTATACTACACATACATTCAGGAATCTTTTCCTCATTGCTATTGAAAACTATCTGCAGATGGAACTGAATAATGCAAGACAAAGCAAACAATATGCGGCTGCGGAAAGCTTCGACAGTAACGCAAATTCATTTATATTGATATGTATATAGAAAGTATATTTTTATAGATGTGTCTTATGTATTGCACGATGATGAGCAACAAGAAGTAAATGAAACAGAAGAACAGTTTCTTCTGGAACCAACAAGAAACGGCAAGGAGTATGTATTGGTGAATACTCGCCTGGATTATCAACATCGATCCAAGGATCTCAATAAAATATGTTTATATGATTTTGTAAGTGAATATTACAAGAAGCTGATCGACCAATCGGATCGTCGCATCATGAAGAATACTTTGACGCTTGAAGGAGAATGTCTGTCTACAAAAGGTACCAAGATGAATGACCGTCATACTTTCGAGAGCGCACATCCACAATCATCATCGCATATTCTAATCAAACGCAGCACTCCAGTCGTTCCAGTTCTTCTTGGTCCACAAATACCTCGGCATGATCACGAAGAAAAACGAGAACGTTATTGTCGTGCCTTACTAACTCTGTTCGTGCCGTGGCGAACAGTACAAGATCTTTGTGATTTGAAGCAGACGTGGTCTGATGCATTCGAAGCTCGAAAGTCGATGATTTCTACGAATGGATATAAAGTCATTCAAAATATACAACTTCTGCATGAATGTAAGAAACAGCGTGATGAACACCTACTTCAGGTGATAACAGAAGCTCAAATTGATGACAAAATTGATCCTATTCTTCTTCGGAGCTGTCCCGCAGAAAATGACGGCAATGATGAAGAAAATGCCGAAGAACTGTTGCAAATGCTCAATGTTCTGAATGAAAATATAACAACAGCCTCTCTTGAACCGTTCAATACTCGTGAACAGCGCTATATAAATGATGCACTTCACTCAATTGATAACACTGATAAATTTGCACTATTCAATAGTATGTTTTCTTTACATTTCGTATCAAATGTTATACTATTTTATAGGCCATAAGCACATTTCGAACAGCGGCTATCATAATACCATGGTCGATCGAAGCACATTTCTGGAGTGCACTTCACATCATAAAAAGATAAGTAAAGAGTGGAAGCATGATATTGAAACCAAAAGAGATCTGGCGAGAACTTATATAATCACCGGCGGAGACCAAGAAGCAGAGTCAAGCGACCAAGTGAAAACTGAAACTCTGATTATGGTACCACCTGTGACTCAACCAAAAGGACAAGCAAATGTCATCGCATCTGTAACTGCTATCAAAGTGGCTTCATTGACCACGCAGTTAGCCGTCGCTAATGAATTTACTTTGAACGATCGACAAAAGTTAGCTTTTATGATCATAACCGGTCATCTTGATGGCGACAGTCGATTTCGCATAGGTATATCACATAATTTTATATATGCAATTTTAATTTTGCTTGTCACAGATAATGATGATAATCAACTACTTATGTGTGTACCTGGCTGTGGCGGTACGGGGAAGTCTCAACTTATTCGAGCTATCACCAAATACTTTGAAGTAACAAAACGTCTCAAAATGCTTCGTAAACTGGCACCAACATCTATTGCAGCAGCAGAAATTGACGGATTAACCATTCATTCATTTCTAGGAGAGAGTCATAAAGTTCCTAAAAAGCAACGATCACGAACATTCAAACCGGGAGATATGAAATTAGAAACTCAATGGCGACACGTGAAATATCTAATAATTGATGAAATGAGTATGGTTGGTCTCAATTTACTCGCTCGGCTGAATCGAGTAGTGAAAACAGCAAAACATGTCAAACCAGAAGTTCCCTTTGGAGGTGTTAATGTAGTTTTTTTCGGGGACTTCTTACAATATTCTCCAGTTTTAGACAAGCCTCTCCATGCAAACTGTAAGACCTTACCACAATGTACTGAACGTGATATTGAAATACACTGTGCCCAAAAAATTATGTCACAAATTAACTGTGCTGTTAAGCTAATTCAGCAAATGCGGACAGAAGATATGGAATACTTGGGATTACTAGATCGGCTGAGAAATGGGCAAACAACTATAGAAGATTATCAATTGCTTTGTACACGGGTTATCGGCAATCCATCTTTACAAGTGTCTTTGTGCGAAGCTCCATGGAACGAAGTATGTTATGGAAGATTTTTTTCATCTTACAAAAGAACTGTTAATAGGCTCCAATACTGGTCTTTCGAAATACACTTCGAAGTCAAATCAATAATCGAGCTGTTCTAAACAGAACTCTTCAAATGGGACTTCAACCGATGGTTTGTGTGGCTCAAGACTATATCACAGGAAAAATTATTGATGATTTACGGCTGCGTAAAGTGATTCTTCAATTGCCTGATAATAAAACAGAACACCTTCCAGGATACCTACCACTCGTACCAGGAATGCCGATTTTGCTTACTGAAAATATTGCCACTGAACTTGGACTCTCCAACGGTACGAAGGGCATATTTCGGCAACTTGTGTACGATAATTCTTCCGACATGTGCAACTTGAATGACAACAATTTTCCAGATAACACCAAATTCATCACACAACCAATATATGCACTAGTAGAATTTCCAAACTGCAAGGTCGACTCTGCACTTGCTACGCTCAAGCCAAAATTGATTCCTATTTTCGTCAGCGAGCAAACTTTCTACTTCGACCTTGATCAGCTACTGCCAAGGACTACTTCAAAAGCCGTAAAACTCACAAAACGGTCAACTAAAATTACGGTCAAACGTAGGGCTCTTCCACTAGTGCCCGCCTACAGTATCACAACACACAAAAGTCAAGGGCAAACGTTGAGCAAAATTATTGTTGACCTTGTTCTACCTCCCGGTTCAATAGAACTGGCTTCTATCTATGTTCCTTTATCTCGAGTAAAACGTCTTCAAGATTTAATCATTCTACGTCCATTTGAAATAGAAGTATTGCAAATAAAGCCAACAAAAGCACAAGTTGAAGAACTCGACAGATTGAACAAAATTGTGAAAAAAACTCATGAATGTTACCATTGACATCTTCAAACAATTTATGTTACTTGTTTCTTTTTTCTTTTGATTTCTTTGTATTGTACGAATCTCTGTTTTCTATTAACATTTTTGTCATTGACTTTCTATTGTATTTCTTTAATCACCATTTGTCATAATCGTTCTGTTTTGTTTCTTCAGTCTGTTCTATGGATAGATTTAGGACTATTAGTATGCCAATGAGCATATTATCTTATGTGTTATCTTTTCTTTCTCAGTGTGTTCTTGTACAATCAATGACACATAGTGTTCATAATCGCGTTACTCTTACACTTATCTATGCATGATTGAACCTTGTTCTCTTTCTGCCGTAATGGGCTTCTCATTCTATATTACCATTTACTCGTATATTATATGAGTGTTGCCAGTCAGTGGGATATCCCCGATTTGCTTTCTTTCTATTATCGGGTAAAAAACCTAACCATATTCGGGTCAAACTATCACCCTCATCGCGAAACTACTAAATTTAAAATATTAGCTGCTGATGACTGTCTTATAAAAAATTATTCAGTTCCTGAAATCATGTTTCTAAGGGCCAAAATAATTTCATATAGGATAGCCATCAGCAGCTAATATTTTAAATTTAGTAGTTTCGCGATGAAGGTGATAATTTGGCCTGAATATGGTTAGATTTTTTACCTGATAATACAGGGTGACCCATAAGTAACGCAACCGAGAAAAAAAATTCAATATCTCCATTACGGCTCAAGCAAACGAGCTGATTTTTTTGTCAATGATAGAGGCATGTTCAAGCTTTATATTCATAAACACATGCCTAGAGAGACCGTTCGTTAAGCATACTGTTTTCTTTTTCCTATCTGCGAAAAAGGAAAATTTTTTTGTCTAGATCACTGGTGATACTTAACAAAGGATCTCTCTAGGCTTGTCTTTATGGATATGAAGCTTGAACATACCTCTATCATTGACAAAAAAACCAGCTCGTTTGCTTGAGCCGTAATGGAGATACTGAATTTTCTTTCTCGGTTGCGTTACTTATGGGCCACCCTGTAGAAAGAAAACAAATCGGGGTATCTCACTGATTGGCCACACCCACATGTATTGTTCTCACCAATGTGTTCTTACTCTATTGTTCTTCTATATCTGTTCTCTCCTTGGCCTCATCTTCTTTCTTTTCATCATCTCTTATTCTACTCGTGTATATAAACGTGTGCTTTATATGTAAACGATACAATTGTATGATATGAAGAAATAGAATAAAGTGTAATATCATCAACACTAACATCACTTCTATTATAAATCATCATAAGACGAGTAAATGATATGAAGGAATGAAATAAAGTGTATCACCATTTCACACTAATGTCCCTTCTACCATCATTTTTTCATCACAATTAGGTCCTGAGTTGAATCGGATCTCAACATAACTTAAATCAAATCGTAGAGAAGATGCTAATACGGTATAATCATTTCAAAGGTCATGTATTTATTTTAGTGTTTACAATATTGAAGATAACACTGCTTCAAATACTTAAATGAGTGATACTGGAGCACATCACACACTATATTGCTGCTCTAACTTATTACATATGATTCTCCGTGCTTCCCTTATTCTTCCCTAGTAAATTTTTATTGAGGTCAAATTGATTCAGGACGTAATAAATAGTTATGTCACTCACAAACAATCTACACGACTTCACAGGTATTATATAATTATACATTGAATGGTGTCCAATAGCCTGAATGTTCCAAAATTGAGCCCATCACGGTTATCTCGATTTCAGATCGTGGGTTGTTGACGATCCCAAAAATCAATTTCAAGTTTTCGAAATCGAGACATAGCCTATTTGAAAGAACATTCTGGAAAATTGATTGCGCGTGATTTTCAGACTCATCAAACATATTATAAGGAAACGGTATAATAATCTATTCTATAGTTCGAAGGCTATAGCGTCTCCTGAACTAAAAGCAATTCCATGCTTCCCTAACTCAGCTCTCAATGTTTCTATTGCGCAAAGCAACCGGAGTGTAGGCATCAGAACATGCTCTATCAAATTGTCTATAATTCAACTTTGATATCGGACATCAATTTCTAGGATTCTTGAAATCGGGAGTGCAAGGCTAACACCACTAGTGATTTGTCCATTTTTCTAATGAGTATTGCTG
>CAJNOL010005123.1:0-12627 GCA_905250125.1 Rotaria sordida
GGTGTGGGTGTGGGTGTGGGTGTTCTTCTTCTCTTTAATCACACCCACACACTCACACCCACCCTCACACACCTACAGCCACACCCACACCCTTCTATTCTACAAACAACGATTTCTGAAAAACCGCTCAACAAATGCTAATAAGAAATATTAGCATGATCAATTCGATTTGTGATGCGTGCCAAGCTCAACACATGCATCAAAACATCGATCTCTATAAGACAATTTAAATGGAATATAATTGGTATGAAAATATGCATTTTATGGAAATGTAATCTTCGAAATCGATCTTTGAAGAACTTGGTGTATTTTTCAGCTTGTCTGATTTGCTTCACCGCTTCTGCCAACACTGGTATGCTTGTCAATCGACTCCTCTCTCTCTATACTACCCCTCCATATACTTTTTGTTATGAGTCAGTACATTATTGCCACGACAGGATATAGATGGTGTGGGTGTGGGTGTGGGTGTGGGTATGTGGGTATGGGTGTGGGTGTGGGGTGTGGGTATTCCTTCTATGTACACCCACACCCACACCCACACCCCACCCTCTACTGGGTATGTTCACATCGTCAGATATCAGAAGAATTGTAGTTTTTATTGATACAAAATTATAAACGTGGGTGTGGGTGTGGTCGTATGAGTGAGACACTCAGACTCACATTCACTGTTAGGTAGTGGCACTATCTTTCACCCACTACCTTCCTTTTCTTCTCTCTTCTATGCTCTGTTGATTGGTCTTCTGTGTGATCCATGAGGTTATATATGTAGATCGATTGTTATTAGTTTTAGTTATTGTTAGAGTTAGTTTGAGTAAAGGTGAATCAGGAGAAGGTTAGTGGACACAGACTAACACACCCACACTCACATGATGTCTATTATAATTCTAATGTAGTCCGTTGCTGTCTAGTCAGCCACAGCGAATGGCTTTTTGCTGATTGGTCTACATCACGTCTTTTTTCATGTTACGGATGATGTATACCAAAACAATCTACGTGATTAATAGTATCACTTTCTTTGTTGATATCTGGATGTTATTGAAGACTATTTGATAGTTTATCATTAAGAATATCAAACATTTATGTCTGAAACTAGAAATAGAACATGTACACTAATCTCATACAAGAGAAAAAAAAGTCGATTTTGTCTAGAAGTAAAAAGTATTTGACTTGGATGGAGATAGATAAAACACTGATGAAATGATTTCTTAAGCCGTTAGTTCGAATTTTGAAAAAAAAATGTAATGAGAGATTAGTGTTTTCAAGTGCATAAGAAAATGTAGAGATTATTAAAAAAAATAGAAAAGTTCGTTTTATAACCAAAACATGATGAATCAATCTTATCTCTTGGTCATAAATGATGGAAAGAAATCAGCGGATTTATATTCTTTAAAAGGTTTGAAAGATTTTTTAGTATTCTATGCACAAAAATTTCCAGAAAAACTGAAAGCCGTATCAAATGATCAATTTTCTCAAAAGATAATTTTTTAAATCGAAAAATTTATTTAAATTCTAGAGTTTAACACAAAAATAAAATTATTCAAATAAACAATGAGAATTTAGTTCGTTCCCGCTGCAGCTATTTCTGCTTCCATTGAAACAGAACTTTCTTCTTGTTGATTAAGTAATTTTGCAATGACTGATTCCACACCATTCTCTTGGAATTCATTTTGTAATTTTCCTAATCTATCATCAAATGATTCTGATGAACCAGTCGATAATAAACCCAATAGATTATCAATTTTGGTCAAATCCGGACGTTGACCACTAAATTTAAACTAAATAAAAAACAAATTAAAATATAAAATATTTTGAATTAGTTTTTCCTCACTTACTTGAATTACATCCGATACATTAGCATCTTGAAATTCCTTATACATTTGTCCTTGAGCATGTTGGTGACGAAGAAATGAAATAAATACTAATTTAGCTGGATAAATTTCTTCACGATATTTCATAAATAAATTAAAGAATCGTGTTGATGTACCATCAGCTAATTGAGCATCTGTATTTTCTTCTTCATCTGTTACCATAACAAATGTTTTAATCACTTCTTTACCATCATAATATGGTACAAGACCAGCAGCATTTGCTGTAGAATCATTTGCTCTTGTTGTTAATGCTAATGTAAGAACATCTTCAATAGTTTTTGGTGTGAAAGAAGGTAAAAACATTTGAGTATTGAAAAAGTTCAATTTTGCTGAACAAATTGCTGTTAATAATGATGCAAGAATTGTTGCTGTCTGAATAGCAACATTCATTGAACTTGATGCATCACCCATAACAGCTACAGGTGATTCTAATGGTAAATTTATCTTTTGTAGTTGAGCTTCAGCTATTACCAATAAATCTGAATAGAATGTTGCTTTACTTGTTTGTGTTGAATGTTGATTATCGACATTTCTAGCAATTCGTCCTCGTCCAGCACCTCGAGAAAAGCTTGTTGTTCCAGGTTCATTATCTCGTAATGTACGAAGAAGTAACAGACGTTCCATAAGTTTTCCATATGGTAATGTAATCTGTTCACCATTTCGTATTCGTTCACCAATAATATCATCCACATCTGAACATTGTAAATCTTCATAATACCATAAAATAGTATCTAATTTTTCTTCATAAGATGCAATTCTTGCTTTTGATTGATCATTTAAATGCTGTTTAAATTGTTTCAAATGCGAATAAGGAATTTTAAATTCTTTAATTAAATTATTAATATTATCAGCTGTTAAATCTCGACAACGAGATACCATTGAATCTGTTGGTCCCGGTGTACCAAAACAAAATGGTAAAAACCAAGGTAAAGAAGGAAAATCTTTTGTTGGATTAAAATGAACAATATCAGCTAATTTTTTCCATGGTTCTGTTGGCATATGTAATGCAAAATATTCAAGTTCTTGTGGAGTTAATGTTCTTGTCCACCGTTGAATATGTCGTGCAACAGCACCACTAGCTGAACCAATTGATGGTTTAAGTTTATTTAAATTATCAATATTATTTTTTATTTTTCCTAGTTTTGTTGCTTTAGGTTTCGTTTTGTTTAATTCAAGACGTTTAAGTTGCTTTTCATAAACACGAATTTGTCGAGCAGCATCTAACATAGTCACTGCTTTAAGCACTTCCGTTAAGGTAAATAAACGTCGATGACGTAAAAGATTATTAGCTAGATTATGATCATGTCGACACCATGCAGCAGCTAATGCACATGCTTTAGCTTTTTGTCCAATTTCAACATTATTTTCAGCAAGTGTGAATAAGGCAGCTAAATAACGAGGAAGATTTGCTGTTTGTGCTTGAATATGTTGATCTATTGTGACATTCGCATTAACAAAAAATGGTTTTGGATCAGTATTAATGTCAAGATTAGTTAAGGAATTGACTGATGTTGTTTGTTGATCAGTATCCATTGATTGTGAGCGTGCTGTTTGAGAACCTCCACGACGACCACCGCGAGTGAAGACTCGACCGCGACTTGCACCACGACCACCGCCTCGACCCCGACTTGCGCCACGACCACCGCCTCGACCCCCACTTGCTCCACGACCACGTCCGAATCCACGACCACGTCCACGTACCACTAAAATAAAAAGTTTTATAAAAGTTTACGCTAAAATCTTTTATCTTACTTTTACTATTTTAAATATAAATCTGATATAAGTGGCTCAGTTGAATATATAAACAAGAACTGAGTGTCGAACAGACGTTTTGCTATTACTGCTTGTAAAACAGCTTTTACTCTCACGTCCTTGACTCTTATATAGAATAGAAATTATTGCACAACATGTTTGTAACTATTACACAGAAAAGTGAAATAACACGTAAGAGAAGAGAACATCAATGTCTCTCTTTCTGGCAATAAATGCCTAAAACTGTACTAGAAAAATCGATACATCAAGATTTCGTCAGAAATGATGAAAGAATATGCAATACATTTGTGTTTCTTTTTTTTTTGACCGAAACTTCATAACATATATTCTTGCCTAATTATCATATAACTGTGACATCTATCATACTCGTGAATTGTATCCATTCAGACTCCTTCATATGTTATTTCATTTTATTTTTTTTTTCGTTCTTCTTTCAATTCAAAAAAACAACTATTTGAATAGTCTTATTATTGGTCGTTGGTAGTTGATCCAATGAATTGAATTTTGATGGTGACATGATAAATGTCATTATACGTTTCACGGTTGTGTCGGTTTTTGTCTCTTGCAGAATCATTGAAGGCGTCATAGATATTTTCATTTGAGAATCTTTATTGTCAGAGATATATTTAAACAAGAGATAAAATCTGGTCCCCGTATTGCGTGAAAATTCGATATTTAATGGTACTTCATACATAATTTACGCCCAAAATTGTTTGTGGTACCGACGAATTTCGTAGCCATCTTTCTTTGAGATGACATCGTAGGGTGGCATCTCCCTACTAATTCCATCAAACATTATCATTAGATACCGTTGTCAAAGCGAAACAAACGAACTAAGTGACACTGTTTTAGAGTCTCCTGTTAAATGAATGTACGGATATTTGTGAAACAACTTGCGTGCTCGTTATAAAATGGTGCATGAAGAATATTTGACAATCAGAGAATTAGAAAAGAAAAGATCATTTTGATCTTGAAAGCTTTCAAAAACAACTTGTACTAGTCGAAATAAACTATGAAAAGTTATATATAAACTGATCCATATACTAAGATGAGAAGGAATAATTTCAACGAGTATTAAAAAAAAGAAGATGAATTATGTGATCATTTATATATTTTTTATTGATCACTCTACGTTTCAAACTTGTTTGAATAAAGTATAGAAAAAAAAAGAATAATAAAATGAAATGATATTGAATGGTTAGAATCATATTAATAAATTGATAAGAAACTGTTCATGACGATAAAATAGAATTAGGAATGTTCAAAGTCAATTGACTGTCGAAGCGAATTGATCATTGTTGACAGAGTTCGAAGAAGATTCAGATTAGAGATGTTGATCAGAATTTCTTTTGACCCGTCAACCCGACCCGACCCGACCCGGCTCACGGGTTGAGCGTAGTGGCATAACCAAGGTGTGGCTGAGCCCCACCACTGAGCATCTGAGCTCTACCATGTTCACTTTTGATCTTATCAAATTTTTCAACCAGAATAAATAAGAATCATTTGGAACATCTGATTCCGAGTTTTCAGTTATGGAAACGTCATGTAAAATTTAAAACGAAAATAACACAGAACCACATATTTATCATTCAAATTATTGGATATGGAGAGCTCTAATCAGCAGCTCATGCTGTTTGCTATGAGTAATAGTTTTTGAAAAGGATATTGGAAACTTGAACATATTTAATAAAGATATTTAAAAAATTCGTTGTTAGAGGATGATATACATCATCCTTCTCTTGCCCACGCATCTATTCTCTTTCTGTTCCTTTCACATATGTTCTTTTCGTCACATATGTTCACATGTTTTCTATTCTCTTCACATATGTTAGTCTGTCTTTGTTCTATCATCTTCACATTCCATCATCTTCATCTTCCGTCATCTTTCATATTGTTCGTCTTCTCCCTCATTATTCTCATTTCATGATCTTTCACATTGCTCATCTTCTGTTATTTTCCGTTTTATCATCTCTCTCATTGTTCTCATTTCATCATCTTTCTAGTTGCATCAGTTTCTCTTTGTGATACTGTCTCGTTCAGTTTCTCCTTTGTTCATATATAGTATATGTAGTGCTGATGTCTTTGCAATAAATCATCACCTGCCATCACCTCATCTTCAGAGCTAGTCACCTAGAGCGATCCGATCGTTCGATAGGACTACACGCACACACTCCTAAAATCTAATAGATCAAAAGAAGAACTATTTCGTCCTTCTTTTTCTTGTCGACATAAAAAAAAACAAAAATTGGATGATCAAGAAGCAAACACTTCGTCAATATTTACAGCAACAAAAACAAGAACAATATTATCTGAAACATCGAATTTGTTTACCACCTTTGATTCAACTAACGATAGAGCTACTCATACACATTCTATTCATGATTCATGTATATCCACATCAACAACAGCTTTATCATCAGTATCTTCACTATCAATATCGACAATACTATCATTAGCATCACCATCTTCACCATCAACAATCTCAGTCCCATCATCCTTATTACCTATTGATATTAGTCGTTCAGTACTTGATCTACCCTCGCAATCTTTTTTACCATCATACAAAATCAATAAAGACAAATGTTTCCAAAAGCAATGGTATAATAATCGATCATGGCTAGAGTATTCAATCTACAACGATTGTGCTAATTGCTATTACTGTAGACATTTTGGTTCTACAAATAATTTAATTAATCGAAATCAAAGTGATGCTTTCCACCGTGGATATAACAATTGGAAAAATGCACTTGTTGAAAATAGAAGATTTCATCAACATCAAACTAGTACAGCACATATAACAGCAACACTTAATTACAATCAATTTCTTGTACGTGAAAAATCACAATTAAGTGTCGTTAATGTAATTGAACACGGAAGAATCGAACAAATTCGCAAGAATCGTAATCATTTGATTAAAATATCATCTGTAATTTTATTATGTGCTCGACAAATGATTTCTCTTAGAGGTCATGATAAACATGAAGAGTCTGTCTAAATATATTCTACTTTATACATGTATATGTTCCTTGTGATTGTTTAGATCAAAGAATAAAGGAAATTTCCTGGAGATCCTTAGATGGACGTCCGAAACCGATTTAGTTGTCAAATCTACCTTTGAAGATTCAAGAAGCAACGCAACTTATCTTTCACTATCAATTCAAAATCAATTGCTGCATTTAATGGCTGAACAAATCCAATGTCGTATTTCAGCAAAGGTAATCCAACAGAATTTTTTGCCAGGGAAGATAAAACTCTCTTTACGAGTTTAGCTCAAAAACAAAGTTTATGAATTGATAGCTCACGAAAATAGAGATGCTTCAGGTCATGAGCAAATGTCTATTGTACTTCGTGTTATTGATAATACAAAAGTAGCGACATCAAATTATTTTATTGAAGAATATTTACTTGGTCTATTATGTTTACATTCGTTTGACGCGAAATAATTAGCACGTGTTATTGTTGATATTTTGAGAAAATATAATATTGATTTGAATTTATGTGTTACATTATGTTTCGACGGGTATAATTTTTTAATTTGGACATCAATCAGGTAATATTCAAAAAGCTTTTTACTACTTTTTTTCAGTGGGTCAGTAACGGGATGGGAAAATGCTGGATTACAAGCCATTTTACGTAAAAATTTTATGCTTACAGCTGCATATATACATTGCCATGCTCATCGCTTAAACCTCGTTATTGCTGATGTATGTATATCAGTATCGTACGCCAGTGAATTTTATACAATTGTATCAAAAATCTACAATTATTTTACGGCATCAGCTGTCAATAATGAATATTTTCGAGATGCTCAAAAACAATTAAAATTAGGTAGTTAAACTTATCGATAGAAGTTGAATTAATTTTTCTCCCGTCTTTAATTCAAACAAATTTGAAATCGTGGTCTAACATAAGATGGGACTCTCGGTGGTCATCAATAGATGCAATTTTAAATAATTACCAAGTTATTCTTTTGGCCTTGAATGATTTGCTTGAATATGGTGATCAACGAGCTGTCGAAGAAAAAGGATTATTAATTGTAGTAGAAGAACCAATATTCGTAGTTACATTACACATTCTGCACAAGTTACTTGGTCCTATAAAAATCTTATCAGACAAGTTGAAAGATACTTGATGCAGCACAGAATTGTAGAAAACATGATTACATCTCATCTTTATTTTTTTTAAGCTAACACACTTGATAATCGCAATGCACAACAGTTGATTCCATCAGTTATTGAAGAACTTTACCAATCATGAGATGAAAAATCTTTTGAAAAAATTTTGCAAACAATTATCATTTTTTGTCAACAAAACAACGTTAACCTCAATCAAAAACCAAAACATCGAAAACGAGTCGTTTCTACGAGATTTAAAGATTAAGTAATTACCAGTACAATCGGGCAACAAGATGATGATGAAAATGAATATTATTATCGAACATATATTGACTATCAAGTAATTGATAATATGTTAGTTGAATTCGAAGATCGATTTTCATCAAAAAACTTAGAATTTTTATCAGGTATATCATCGTTATGTCCAGGCAGTAATACATTTTTAGATTTTGATTCATTAAAACCAATTGCAAATCATTTAAATGTTGATCTTCAAGTCTTATCCAACGAATTAATGGTGGTGAAATCTATGTTACAAAATAAATCATTAACTACCATTATCGATTTATACAAAGAATTGTATCGATTTCAAGAAGTTTTTCCATCACTTGCTACACTTATATAAACTGCTATAACAATACCAATATTTTCAACGACATGCGAGCGAACATTTGCAAAAATGAAAATGATTAAAACAACAGTACGAAATACAATGAGCGATCTAACTTTGTTGGCTGTAGAACGTGATATAGATATCAATTTTGAACAGGTTATGGATGACTTTTCAGAAATTCATAAAAATAGTCGAATTATGCTTAAATGAAAAATTACCATTTTTCTTTTTTTTGTACTTTTGTTCAAATATATGATTCAACTGGTTATTGATTAGGAATAGTCAGTGTAGATATAGCCTTTTATCATGTTGAAAATATTATACTTGAAAATTTAGATATATCAATCAAACAAAAAAAAATTTGGAGCTGAGCCCCACCATCCTTGAATTTTTGATTACACCACTAATCTTCATCCAAACAGTTTTATTAGAGTTTTTAGACTTACCAATCCTGATAGAGAATCATTTCAGCTACTCAAATGTTGTTTTTTTTCAGATTCTTCTTAGTCATTACCATTGAGAAAAAAACACAAAAATACAACTGCTCTAAACTTTTGTTCACCACTACATCTTTTAGTTGGTCGGACCGATGATTTACTGATAGTCATTAATAATCTCATCAAATCAACAAAATTCAGTTAGTTGAATTATGTATAATAAAAGGAAATCTTGTGGTATAATATGATTCATCATCCATATAAATTAATTTAGTTTTGCATGAATTTGAATATTGTTGTAATAAGGAAATTGCTTTTAGAAATGTATCGTTCAAATGCTCACCATAAATAAGATCGATTGAGCAATAAACTCCATTGAGTATGAGATTTGCTATGACAGTTGAATCATGTCCTTCAATATCACTTTTCATCATTACTTTTGATGAAGCAAATCCCGAAGGTATTTTTCGATTTAATACTACTCTTTTAAACCAAGATACAATATCAATACTTGGTACAGTGATACTTGATTTCTTTCCGTTTGCTTCTAAGCTTGCACCCCATTGATTATTTCCTTCATTACCTGGTTCGGTATAAAATGTAAGATTTGTTTCTATAATACTAACAGCAGTCGATGTAAAAATCTTTACACGCCAATTGTGTTTTAAACAATAATTTTCAAATTCTTTCAAATAATTGTCATGTAAAGGATTTGCTTCGAAACCAACAGAACATACTTCATTTGAATAGTTTCCAAAAATTTGTTCAAAAAGCGGTAGAACTGGTGCATTTGGATATAAATGTGGTTCATAAAGTTTTCGAATTTGTATTCCAATATTTGTTCCTATATCGATGTAAACATATCGACAACCATCTAGAAAATTATGTCGCGATATGTGAGAAAACTGCGAATTTGAGTTTTTAAGATGTATCCACTTTGGCATTATGACGCTAAATGAAACACATAGAGCCAACAAAAAAATTAATGTCATCCATTTGATTTTCTTAATTGAAGGAAATTCTTGGTAATGATTTCCACCAATTGTAACATTGTTTTCGTTTTTATATTTCAATATCGAAGTGAACGCCATCTTAATTGTATTTATAGAGAAAAAAACAATAGGAAATATTGATATTGTTTGAGCTATGTTATGCGCTTCAACAACTAAAATACAAAAATATGGTAGATGGATGATCACCAGGGCTGCCATATCTTAATTTTCAAATGGGGTGTACCAGATTTTAAATGGGGTACTCTTGGGGTACATTTTTTTTACAATGGGGTACGTCATTGAGGTACATAACTTTTTATTGAAATAGAAGGGTTAATGTGGAAACACTTAAAAGAAACCGCTTTTCTATGAAACAACATAATATTCAATTTTTCTCTTTTAGAAATCAATTTCATTGTTGTTTTTCTAACACAATAAAATACTCTCAGTTTAATCATGACTTTTAGAAACAAATCTAAGTACTATAAAAACAAACGATATAACATTTTTCATTAAGGCATAATAAATATTGGAATCAACTATAGTACTTTGGCGTCAAATTCAAGGTGAAAACTTTTTTTTCAGTTTTGGTGTTTTTTACTTTTTCGTATTTTTCTATAAGCAAGAAACATAAAACAGTTACTGGATATTGTGGGTATAGTTATAGAGAGACCGCTACCAGCTACAATTAACATTATTTCAAAGAGTAACAGCTGTTAATAAATATAAATAATTATTCCTATAGTGTACACGTTCGGACAAAAGTCTTTTCCTCTTTACCTTTTTATAATATCATAGTTTGATTCAAATTTATTGCCAAATAGAGATATAACATGAGAGTTTTATTTCAATATGGTGTACAGATCACACAGTAATAAAACTCTCATGTCATATCTCTACTCGGTAATAAATTTGAATTCAAGTATGGCAGCTGTTAGCTCGTTTCGTCGAGCGATCGATATATGTTTATTTCAAAAGAAAAACATCTTATATATATATAAAAAATGTCCTTGAAGTGCATAGTATAACAGAGAAAAGAAAAGAAAAGAAATAGTTGTACAACAACAAAGAGAAGAGAGAGAACAAAAGCATCGAGGGGTAGGACAGGTATCACCGTTAACAGTCCTCCCCCCTTACGAAAGATGTGTGTCCCCACACATTAATGTTCATCAATTGGAAAAAATATAGTTCTTCTGTAATAACATTTTGAATAAAAAATAATTGTCAAATCGATAGCTTGAAGTGTAGTTGATATTGTTCGATGTTATATATCGTCATAATGTTTGAAATATAGCTATAACAAAACGAAATATATATCTTGTGCATATTTAACAACAAATGATAAATTAGATGTTGAATGTAAATCAATTGAATGTATTATTGATAAATCTTCACCAAGTTGTTTAATACATGTCTTTAAATTATTATAATATGAACGATTTGTACGAAGAATACCAATAAAAAAATCAAATAAAAAATAACATCAATTGATTATGTTTAATATTCTTTGTTCAAAAAAATATATATTTTTCGTTAACAAGTACTTGTAAGATGTTCAATAATATATTATAGCCATATCAGATGTTTCAGATTCCGAAAAGTAATGTTGATAAATTATTATATAGCAAATTAATAATCACTTGCAATTGCTAATGACTAGCCTAAAATACTTTAAGGTCTTGTTCGTCATCTATAACGTGTCATATGTTAGTCATTTGTTGTTATCATTATAATCACTAAACGAAAATGACTCGGTACTAATGACATAATTAATTCTTCATCATTCTCAATCATTCCTGAATGCATATCAATTGATGATAAAATATAAATAATAAATTCATATAATGATGTTGATGGATTATTTTCAGAATTATTTGCATTAACTAATTCATTAAATATTAATAAATATTCAATTGTTAATTGCTAATTAGTCCATGGTATACGTGGTAACTATCGATAATAAATATCAAGTATTGAATGTGTATATTCATTTGTTATTAAATATTTAACAACTGTATACCAATATTGAAATAAATACCGAAAAAAAAAATTTCTTGTTGATAACTATACGATTCATTTATATATTGAAATAATTCTTCAGATAATTGCATAAATGTTTTTTCATACGTGTTAACATATCACCATGATGATCGATTATTGTCTTCCATTCAGCTAATGAAAATCATGAATATGTTGGATCAATAAATGGACATTAAAGTAAAAAATTTGTTCAACTATTTGAGGTATATGCATATCATAATGAATTCGACATTTTATTTTATTTTTTAAACTGATAATCGTTTGATCATCTCTTGGTAAGTTGTAATAAACCATAAATTTATTTATTCATCTTGATGTTAATGTTTGTTTTGAATTGATTGATATTGTTGTGATCTACGTGATGAATATCAGCTGTCGTCGTATTGGTTATTTTGTTTATTGGGGCTATCTGTAGTTGTCGTTGTTGTTTATTGTTGATGGACTTGTTTGTTGGTTTGGTGATTGTTTTATTTATTTGTTTTTATTTATTTTTATTTGTTTATTTTTCTTTTTTTTTTATTTATTTATTATTTTTTTTTTTTTTTTATTTTTTTATTTTTTTTAAATTTAATTTAAAATATTGTCTTACCCCCATCGTTCGACGTACTGGTTTCTTGAAAAATAATTAATTCGCATTATCTTTCTGGCTTTTTCTTGTTCTTGTTCTGATTTAAAGCCAATTGTTGTTTCATTTTTCTTTCGATTGATCGTAATTTGATGACTTGTATGAATATTGTCGTCTTTCAATTGAGCCCGGATCTTTCTGTGATCATACTTATAATAGATCGG
>CAJNOL010005124.1:0-12626 GCA_905250125.1 Rotaria sordida
ATTTGTGGAAAATACTGTGTCCAACTATTTTTTGCCACGCGGATATATCGATTTAGTTGTTTTGTAACCTTTTGATGTCTATTTTTAGGACAATCGAAGTCGCACCAAAAAGTGAATAAAGTTGATCGTAAAGGAGGTAAAAGGTGTTGCATATTTTACACTTATATTCAAACTTGACATATGAGTATTCACATGATCTCAAAAAGAGGGGATGAGTGATCCATACACTTTGATAACTAATATAGTAACTGTATTTAACAAGAAATTATAACATTTCATTCGTGCTAATCACTTATCTGGGACTTCAAGAACGTAGTTCTCTTAAGATAGCTTGAATCTTTGACTTATACTTGCTTATCAGTACTTTACATGTATCTAAGCGCACGTAAGCAGCTTGAAAATAGTTTAAATCGAGAAAATTTTTAGACAGAAAAGTCTATCATCTGCACAAAGATTTGCATTGTGTTTTTGATAAATATTACAGAGACACTACATATCGTACAGCTAAAAAAACAAAGTAACCTAGATCGATGATGTTGGCCTATCGATCTTGAGGAAACATTCCGGAAACAACAAGTTTTTCTGAGTCTTCTGGCCGTTTACAATCTTACATGTTTGATCTGGCGGGTGTGGGGTGTGACTTAAAAGAAAACAACACCCACATCCACACCCAACCCATCCCAGGGTGTGGGTATGGGTGTTGTTTTCTTTTAAGTCACACCCACACCCACACACCCACACCCACACCCTTCTGTAGTAAGTCAAATGAAAACAGATAAATAAAAACTGAATAGATCGACAAACTTTTCATACACCATTATTTTCTTAAAAAAATAAAACAACGAATAGTTTTATTTTAGAATTATTTTCTTTCTATATATTTTATTTAGATAAAAATGAACAATGGCATCTTCACTACAATATTCTGCACATAAATCGTCATCAAAAGAAAATGGTCAATATAAAGCCAAACGTAAGTTAGGTTTTAGTATAATTGAAGTGTAATCGATCAAATATATCTTGGTTTTTTTTTAATATCAGATAAAACTAAAAATTATCAATTTCTACCACAAGGTGAATCAACTCGTATTGATGAAGATAAAAAAATACCATCAGATACGGTAAGATTAATGAAAAGAAACACCAATATGTGTACCTATTAGTCTGTATTGTCATCAGAAAGAGATTTTAAAAAATTATTTATAACCTTTCTCAAAACTCATCGTAATCTCAATGAGATGAATTATTCTCCTATTTTGAATAAATAATTTTGAAATCAAAAACTTTCAATTATTTATAATGTGCCAACATATCATTATAATATACCATTTTAAAATGAATTTTCATCATATGTTTAAGTACTTGAAAAGCATAATAATCTTTTTCACCACTCTTTTCTTCTAATGCAAGAAATTTTTTTGAAAATTTTCATTAGCAGCAACTAGATCATCTTCTTTTAAACCTTTTCAATTATAATATTGATTTGTAAGATTAGCATTGAATTGTTCATTTGTATTTAATTCATAATCATGATCGAAATCATCATTACTATTCATATCATTAATTAGTCCGGCATTTTTTTTTTGTTTTATTCCTATTTTTTTAAATCTAAAAGAAAACAACAAAAAAAAAATTTACCATATTTCAATAGATAAATGAGAATATCGTTTAAGTAAATCATGATAGTGATCATTAATTAAATGTCAATTATTTTTGAAGTATATTAAAATATTTTTCTTGAATATTTCAAGATATTTTTCCATCTACTGTATTATATATATATATATATATATATATATAAAGAATATTCTAAAGATTTGTTTCATTAATATCATTACCATTTAATAAATATTGTTAACATTATTTATATAAATCATCTAAAAGAAATTTATCAATTAATTGAATATATTATATTATGTTAAATTTATTTCAACTTAATATATATATATAAGAATATAAAAGACCATAATGATTTTCATTCGAGAGAGAAATCAATGAAAATTTATTTCTTTTTGACATTTTTTATTAAAACTAAAATAAAATAATGTTTGAAAATATGATGAACGTGCTGAAAGTATTGTACGATGACATTTATATATTTGATTATGTATACGAATAATAACATCGCTAGTTTGAATTAAATCAGATATTGATATAAAATTTTAAAAAAATTATTTTTTTTTTTTTTTGACAGTTATTTGTTTCATTATCTGACAAGAATTGATTAGAATGAATCGACAAAATTTGTTCTCAACTGTCCGTTTCTAACTTTTTTAACAAGCTAATCATTTGTTGAATATAAAATATTTTCTTTTTCTAATTTTCGTCCGGCAATTTTTTCATAAATGATGACCCCGACAATGGTGTATTCATTTCAATAATTGATCGAGAGTATATATATGCTTCTCATCAGCTAAGGACATTTACAAAACATCGTTGAGAATATTATTGAATTTTTCTATTCAATGCATTCACTATCCACTGAAAATAATGGTCATGACAGCAGCACATGGATGACTGATGATGAAGGATTTGAAGCAGTAAATAAATTCTCTTTTCTTTTTTTTTTTTATAAAATAACTTTATTATTATTAAACAATAATATCTTTATATTCTAGAATGAACAACCACCACATCACCACGACCACCATCATCGAATAACAAAACAAACAATAATTAATCTTCTTGCCCAGGTCCAATAAAACGGCGTCGTAAACGGCCTGAAACGGCTATAAAACGGCGATTAACCATGTAAAACGTCAATAAACGGCACCGTAATCCGTCATACCAGATTACGGAAGCAAAACCGGAAAAAAACGACCGCCGTTTTCTAGCGATAGACGGTGGTCGTAATACGGTATGACGGATTACGGCGAAATAAGGCCAAAATTACTGCAGTAATTCGCCGTTTTATAGTCGTTTCAGGCCGGATACGACCCATGTCGCTTCAGGCCGGATACGACCCATGTCGCTTCTTTTTTATTAAAAGCGTCGGTTAACCGCGGTTTGTGAAAAAACCGCCGGTTCGACCGGTTCATTTGTTTTTCATCAGTTTTCGACCGATTTTTTGATAAAATTAATATTGGTCTTTCTAAAAACATCATTTTTTACTCAAAAAAAACGATTTAAGTCTCTTTTAGTACATTTTTTTAGATGACACTACAAATTTTTCTATTGGTTAATGTTCTAACTTATTGTGATTTTTCTAGCGGCATCTTTAATGAAATATTCAAACTCGTAAATTAAGCAAAATTAGCCGATGTGGCTAGTACCGGCGGCTTCAGCGCGTTTACAAATATAGGGAAGCGCGATTTCGACTCAAATCTGACAATTTTCTAAGAGTTAAAAAATACTCATCCAGTGAGAAATAAAAATATATCATGAAAAAGAACCGGCGGTTAACCGCGGTTAACTCCAGTTAACCGAACGGTTAAGCGCTCAGTTAACCGAACGGTTAAGCGCTCAGTTAACCGGATGGTTAACCGCGGTTAACCGGCGGTTTTAGACCGATTTTAGCGACATGGGGACGCCGTTTCCGACGGCCGGAATGATCCACCTGGGTGTCGATATAAAAGTAAATCAAGAACAAATAAATAAAAATATTACAGCAATTCAAAATCAACAAGAATCATTTATAAATGATCAACAACAAATGAATAAAAATATTTTCGAATCCTTAAAAGAACAACAACAAATCAATAAAAATATTTTCGAATCCTTTAAAGAACAACAACAACAAATCAATAAAAATATTACATTAATTCAAAATCAACAAGAATTATTTATAAAGGATCAACAACAAATCAATAAAAACTTTATAGAAATTCAAAAAGAATTTAATAAAAGTATTATAGAATTCTTAAACCAACAACAATTAAATATTGATAAAAAAAAATGTAATTAATTAAAAAATGATAATATTAATATAGAATTAAAATTATTAAATAGAATATTGATACATAGTTAAAGATGATGATAAAAATTGATAAATTTAGTGAACATTTTAGCTCGAGAAAAAGAACAATAAATCAGCTAAATAAAATAATATATAGTATTAATGGTGATATAGATATTAAAAAGGTGAAAATAAAATATAATTATATTTATTTTTGTTTTGTGTTTTTCTTTTTGGAATAAATTTACTTAATTATTTATTAAGTCAATATGTCTTTGGTTTTTTTTTGCAATAAAAATCGAATTTAAAGAACTTTTTTTTTTTTTTTTTCTTAATTTTAAAAGAGAATAATTTTACGTATTAATGCTTTTCATGAATCATATCGTTTATTATTATATTCACGATTGTATATTCTTAATCATACAGATCTTAAACTTGTATTTCAAATAAAATAATTCTTATTTTCATATGATATAATTTGTCTTTTGATAGATTGAAAATAATCGAACATTAATTAATGTTATTCATACACAATATTTAGTTTTTCCAAAAGAAAAATAAAAACATTTGCAAGTGAAGCAAGCAAAAAAGAAAAAAAGAATTCAATTAAATAATAAAAATAACAAAAAAAATATTCGATTTTAATATGAGAGATAAAGGACGAGGGCGTATAAGGGCTGGAATTTAATCCCTGTTAATTTTGGTTATTAGTACCATTGAATCTATATATGAATCAATAGAGAAAAGTGTCGTGATGATTTTGATGGTAAATTCGATGTGTTTTTATAAGATTTTGATTATCATTGGGGTCTTGTATTGATCACAATTTCATTCATTAGTTGATCAAAAACATTGTATAATATTATGATGAACTTTTTAAAGAAAGAAAATTCAAAATTGACATTAACTCAACGATCTATTGATGAATCTTCTCGTCAGACTATATTTTTCTTATAAATTCATTCATTTTTATTACTATTTTAATTGTTGTCAGATGAAATAGATATTCTCCATTATCTACACAATAACAATATATTTCTCATATAAATATATGAAATATATTTATATACTTGACTTTTGCAAAATAGAAACGATGTTCAAATTTTTCTTATATACGATTCGATAGAATTTGAGAAGTTCTAGAAAACTAGCTATTTTTAAAAAATCCAAAAAAATGGGTCCACAGCTCAAAATTGTCGAATAATAACATAACTATACATGAAAACGAAGATTTTTTCTCATCTTTTATCATATATGGAATACAAATTATGTATTTAACTTTTCAAAATAGAAACAATATTCAAATCTCTCTTATATACCATTCGATAGAACTTGAAAAGCTTTGGAAAATCAGTTATTTTTAAGAGTCTATAAAAGTGAGACCATGGGTAGATCCGATCCCGAACCGAACTCGGACCCGACCGGGTTCGGGTCTAAAAATTATGTTTTGACGGGATCTGAGTCCGGATCCGAGTCTGAAAATTTTTATTTATTGAGTCTGAATAAAAAAATATTTTTGATGAATATAATGATATTTTACGAGTTTCTTTAAATTTTTTGATCGTTTTATTCGAAAAACCTTAATTTATTTATAAAAAAAAGTATAAGATTTGTTTGGCTTATAAAATGTGATTGACTTGTTATAATTTTTTATTAAGTAGACAAGTTACTTCTTCTTCTTCTTCTTTAGAAAAATTCATCGTATATGATTTTTTTCATGTATATAATTTTTTTCATGTATATGATTCAGTACAAAACTATATATTATTGATAATTGAATGAGTGTTGAATAGAACAAATAATATAAAGCCTTTGTAATGTATACATTCATTCTTCTATAAGGAACTATTGATAGAAATAAGAATTAATTGTAATTTAATTATTACGAAATCTATGTCGGATTGTTTTTAGGAATATGTAAAATATACTTAAAGATATCATTTTTCATGTTAATTTAGAATAAATATAAATTATCGATAATTTATATTTAAAACAAAGATAAATATGTTTTCTTTGATAATTTATATTTAAAATATATATCATGTATGATCATTTTGTTTAGTTTTAAATATAAGCTATGAAAAAAATTTATTTATACATAATAATAAATATAAATTATTAAAACAACATTTCTGTATTTATTTTAAATATAAATTATCAATAACTTAATTTACGCATGAATTAAGTTGAAAATAAATATGAATTGAGTTCTCTACGTATGCTAGTCATGTAATAGAAAAAAAAAATGAAAAATATATCGCATCTTCAGAGCGATAGTCAAAATCAGAGTAGAAAATTTTATTAAGAGGAGTAAAAGTGCAATTCAAATCCAGGCCAATGAAAAATTAATCAATCATGTCCAGGTCCGAAAATTCTGATAGATCGACTACGGGTCCGGTTCCGGGCCCAGCAAAAATTAAACTGAGCGGATCCTGGTCTAAAAAGTTTTAATCAGTCGAGTGCGGATCCAAAAATTCTTGGACCCGATAAGCTCTACCCGTGAGTCAAAACTATCAAAGAATACCATAACTATACATAGAAAACAAGATTTTTGCCTTTTTTTTTTTTTTTTTTCCATATATGAATTATACTTATGTGTCTGATTTTTCACAATAACAACTACCACTAGATTTCTCTTATATTCCATTCGATAGAGCGTGAAAAGTTCTACAAAATCAGCTATTATTTAAGAGTGAAAAAAATTGTGTCGCTGGGTTAAAACTGTCAAATAATAACATAACTATACATTAAAAAAAAAACAAGATTTTGCCATCTTTTATCATTTATGAAATACTAGAGAAAGAATAGTTTAGATATGGAAGATTCGGTTTATCACGTGACAAACTTGATGTACTAAGCTGTATCACATCCTGATATAGAGATGGAACCAGTCTGAATTTTTGACGACTAGTACTAGTTTGAAAAGATCAAACGGATCGGTCTATCGATGACCAGCCGATGTAGAACTCGTACCAATGTCGAACTGAACAGTAACTTGGTACCAGTTCTATCTCTGAACATAGCTACCTTGTCGATGTGGGTGCTGCTGAAATATACAAAATTGAAATTTGAAACTTGAATAGTAGTTGTTTAATTGAATTCAACTTTCAAGTTTGATACTATTGAAAAAATATTGAACCATATTCAATAGTATTAACTGTATTGTAATATTTCTTTATGTTTTAGATATAATACTTATTTTCAAAACTTTCCTAAATAATAAAATAAGATATTTTTTGTTCTCCTCTGGATATTCTTTAACAACAATTCCTAAATTTATCGTCTTCTAAAATAATCACAAAATAATGTATTAAATCAATGAATATCATAAAGATATACATGTTTTACTTTTTCATTTCAAATCGATATTTTCAAACATTTAGTAATTGATACAAATAAAAAGAATATATATATACAGGGTGACCCAAAAATAACATGATATCGAATTCTTTTCAATTTTTTCTTAATAGTTAGACGAATAGATCTCATATTTGTATCACATATATTATATGATAATACTCAGAGAAGCGATCTATCATCAATCTTTATCCTTAAGAATTTCTTGAAAAATTCATGAATCTTTCTTTTGTACACTAATTTGATTATTGAAAAAGTTCATTGTTTTCTTGTCGTATTTTGTTACTATTTTGTGTCTATTTGCATCAAAACGTTCAGGATGATTTGAATTCAATGAATTTTTACATTGCTCTAAGTTTGTTGCATACAAAATTACTCAAAAACAAGGTATAACGAGGAACAAAAGTCAATTGACTTCCATAAACAACAATAGACTAATTCTGTAACAGTCACATAGGAGTGCATGAGAAGTATTCGAACATTTTTCAATAAACTCTTAAAGGTAATGGCTGATGATAGACTGTGTCTCTGAATATTGTCATATAGTATATATGATCGAAATATGAAATTTAACTATCGATCTATTAAGAAAAAATTCAACAAAAATTCCGTGTCACATTACTTTTGGACCATCCTGTATATACATGTTTCCATCGATAATTAATAAATATGTTTGTATTGAATATTTATTTATACAAATGTAAATATTTTTTTTTCTACTTTCTTCTAATTTCGATGAGTCAAAAACAAAAAAAAAAAAAAGACAAACGGAAGAACAAAAAAAAAACACGAAAGAAAAGTAAGAAAGAGAAAATTCAAATGAACATCTGTTATTTTGTTGGAAATAGACAGAACAACGTGCATATACGAATAGAAAATAAATAGAAAAACAAATGATTATACACGGTAGATAGAACAAGAAAAGATAGAAGAAACGCGAAAAAGAAAAAGAAAAGAAGTTTAATCGAATACAATTCCTGAGAAGAAAAAAACAGAAGAAAGAAAGAATGAAATCAAATTAATATTTCTCTTTTTTAATCAAGAACTATATATGTATCATCATCATCAAATGAATTTGATGGAGTCTTGCGTATTTCTTTTGAATTTAATATAAATACAATTTGAATTTTTCCTTCTAATGTATGTCGTTTAGGGGAAAATAGAAAAATTCTATAATATATGTTAAAATTGTATTAATTATGGAATCATAAATATTTAATGATAAATCATTACCATGTTCAAGCTAATGTGAATGTAATATGTGTTACTATTTGTTGTTTGTGCATCAATATATTCACGTTTTGAACAAACAAAACATTTTAAATAAATACATTGATATGTTAATGTTGTTTGATCATTATCAGATATATCAATACAATCATTGTCAGATGATTTTGTTTAAAACGTTTTCAATCATTATATGTTGTTGTTGTTCATTTTTGTTTAACAGTTGTTTTTTCCATTTGTCATAGTTGTTCGTATTGTTGTAGTTTTTGTTGTTGTTTGATTTAATGATTGTTGAACTTTAGAAAGAGAAGAATTTTCTTATTGAGATGTATTTCATAATAATTGTTTTATTTTTGACTACGATTATAAAATAAAATTTATAGATAATTAGATTTAAGTTATTCTAAACAAAATACATACTGTTGTAACAATATTTGTTTGATTATTTTCAATTGAACTTTTCATTATTTGATCAATAGTTGATTGTTTCAAATAATCAAGTACAACATGACATTGTAGAGTTAAATGAATATATTCATCCATTGAAGTTCTTCTTGTACTATTATGAAAAAGTATTGGTTATCATAGTGATGAATTCTGTAGAGAAAGAAAGAAAGAAAGAAAGAAAGAATTTATTTTAATAAATATTCCATAACATTGAAAAAAATGAAAAGAATTTTATATTTATGTTTAACCTTTTGATTATCGATGACACGAATATATATACGTCATGAACTTTCCCATTGTGTGAAATTAATAGATATTTTTTCTTTTTAGATACATTGACATAAAAGCAAACATTATGCAATAGAAGTCTTTCACATTATCCTTTATTTTATGAAAATGATAATATCAAAATGTCGAGAGTTTGACAATAGTTATTATAATTTTTCAGGAAAATCTTTTTTTTCTTTCCCTTATGTCAATAACCAAAGGATTAACACATATCGACTAGAACTATCAAAAAATGATGTGATCTCAATTGATGAAAAATTAAAAATGATTGTTCTTTCCAACTAGTACTATGGAGATAAGAAGAGTCAATTATAACAATAGATATACATTACAAAATATAGAACATACATCGTCCGACAGCTTATTAAGGAAAGTACTTGTAAATACTTGTTCAATGTTAGTATAAGATTAAATGATAAAATCAATATAGTTTTATTGTTACATATAGTAAAATCTTTCATAGTAGTCACCTCCATATCAATATCTGACTTGGATTAAGTGACAAACGTTTGAGGGTGGGTGTGGGTGTGGATGTGGGGTGTGACTTAAAAGAAAACAACACCCACGTCCACACCAGAGATGTTGGCGGGTTAGCCCGTTTTGCTTCAACCCGCCCGACCCGTAACCCGCGGGCCGGGTTGGACCTCTGACGGGTCACGGGTTAACGGGTTAGTATTTTCGAGATTTACACGGGTTTTCTCGGGTCGGGTTATATTCCTATGTGAACCCGATTCAACCCGTTGATGAATTTTGCTTTTCATCTTAAATTTTTTCTTTCTACATAGATTTATGCACGCATCCATTTCATTTCTAACTTTCACCGATGATTGGTTTTGTTTTTCCCACTAATTCTTACTTTAACATCAAAATTCTTTCTATCATTTGTATTGACTATATCTTGATTCTAGTCGTTCACCTAATTGTTTTGAAGCATATATATACATGAATGCGCTTCTTTTTCGAAACTTGCTTGCACAACATACTAATTTTGATCGTTTTTTTTGCATCTTCGCATTTTCCTTGCTCGCTTCATCTTTTCTTAATATTTTTCCCGTTCGTTTTGTCTTTTTGGTTTTTTCGAGCTGAGTGACGCAACAAAGGAATCTGTATTTTCGTACGTGTATCAGTTTTTATTATAGTTTGTAGTCAATACTAGTGACCGGCGTGACTGCCGTGACTATCAGTGAGTCACGGTCACGGTCACGGCCGTGACCGTGCGTGACTTTTTTTAAAGATCGTGACCGTGACTGGAGCTTGGTCACGGTCAGTCACGGGAACTTTCTCGAAATTTTGGAAATCCCTGAGGGGGAGTAAGGGGACCTTCGCGAAGCTACCGTCTCCCACCCGCTCATCAGTTTTTATGAATAATTTGGAAGTTTCTAGTATTCGTGATTTTGGAAACTCCTGAGGGGAAGCACGGACACCTACGCGAAGCTACCCTCCTCCGATCATCACTTTTAATAGCAAACAGAACCCTAGTCTCAATCCTGTTCATTCCTTTAGAAATTTTGCAAGGATCTGTCAGGATTCTAAATCTCCAAGATCTTATCAAGTTTTCCTCAGGATCCCGGCTCAATTCCTGATAATTCCTGCTGCCGGGATTTCTCACAGTTATACAGGATCCTGTTTAGGATTTCTTTCCGTATCCGACCAGATGTGTTTGTAGATAATGAATACAAGACCCTTCAAGGATTCATTCATGATCCTGCTTAGGATCCTAACAGGGATAATGGAGAGGATTCTCTCAAGATTTTATCAAATTTTAGACAAGATCTGATGCGGATCTTGGTACAAGGATCCAGTCAACTTTTGCAGCTAAAACTGAGGAGCGTCGCAACAAAAAGTCAACAAGAGAGCATATCAGTGACTGTTCTTGTCAGTTAATACAAGTAGAACTTCTGTTCATACCCACAACCACATCTTGTTTTCTAAATTATTCCAGGTTAAATAACAATGGTAACCTGGTCAGGGTCCTGATGTAATCCTTTTTCGAATCCTGCTGGGATCTTGAAATTCCGTGGCTACACACTTCTTTCAGGATTTCATCGTTTCCTCAGGAAAAAAGAGTGAATTCTGGAAAGACGCTGACTGAATCCATAAAGAACCTGGTACGGAAATATCAAAGATTTTCCCTAGGGAAGCTTTGCAATTGCTCTTTCTGGAAAGGTTTTTTTCATGTTGAGAAACCAGAAAGAAGGGCCGTGACTCACGGTAACGGTCACGGTGAGCCCAGCCCGTTACCATGACCGTGACCAAAAAAGTTGGTCACGCCGGACACTAGTCAATACCTCAGTCAAACTTTTCTAACGAGTTCAGTTACTGTCGAAAGGCAGTTTCCTTAAGTTATTCTTGTTTATAGTGCTCGCAAATCACGTACAAAACCAAGCTTATTGAAAGACTTGTTATTAGTTCGACCACTTTACAAAACGGGAATGAATGATATGTAGTCTATCTAATTCTCAATGTTTTTGAACAACTGTTATTATCATCATCATAATAGGAGCTGTCAATTTTTTAACACTGTGAACATGAGCATATGCTATTACTTTCCCTGGACTCTTTATCTCCCTGAGCTGAACTTCAAATTTTGTAATACTTATGAATGTACTCAGAAATAAAAGATAATACTTTAATGGTATATTTGTTTTAATAAAATGAATACAAAAAACGAATTTATCGATTTACTAAACTTGTGAATTTTTTATAAATACTATCGCAATTAAATTTGCATTAACCCGCGGGCAGCCCGTGACGGGTTGAAGATTTCGCCAACCCGTGGAGTAGCCCGTAGGCCGAAAAAAATATTGCTCAAGCGGGTCGGGTTTGCGGGTCGGGTCAAAAAAAATCACTCACCAACATCTCTGCTCTGTACTGTACTGCATCCTGACATGCTCTTTCAAACCAAAAAATATATAGAATAAACTTAGAGAGATCTGGTTTGCAAAATAAGCTATTTTTGATCAATATCTCCTTCAAACGTCTTGATATCGGTCTGAAAATTTTATCATAGCTTCTCCACTACAGCTTCAATATATCCTGAAAATTACATGACATTTGAACGTTTCTGGACTGAGATCGATTTTTTGAGGGGGATCTTAAGAAGTATGATCTTGCTGAAAATTTCATCATAGATGTAATCCATGTCGTAGATTCTATCCTGAAGTTTTTTCTCATATGATTGGAGAGATATTTATTAATTACTTTTTAATTAATAGTCAACTGAAAGAGCCAATATTTTTCCGTATGTCTATGCTAAAAGGACTTATTCAGAAAATTACTTCTACAATTTTATTTCAGTCGAAAATTTTGATTCTAACTAACTACTTTCGAGTCCAACTAGCTAAATGAATGACAAGACTTTCACGCCATAAATAAAAATGTTCTGATAGTGTACACAACATCACATGTTTAT
>CAJNOL010005126.1:0-12624 GCA_905250125.1 Rotaria sordida
TAAATGGTGGTACCCAGTCCAAGATCAATGTTGAAAACACGCATGCCACGTGAGAAAATTTAAGAGTCTTGCGTGTGCTTGCAGTATATTTTTGATTTCCTCAAACTTTACGCAGGAACACGCAAGTTTCTTTTAGAATATTTGAATCTTGTGTGTAAACGCAAGACAATAGCACTTGCACAGACATGCATGTCAGAATTACACGCATGTGAACACAAGTTTGTAAATTTTTAAATAAAACATGTGAAAAGGGTGTGGGTGAGTGTGGGTGTGGGTGTGAGTGTGGGTGTGGGTGTGCGTGTGGGTGTGAGGGTGGGTGTGGGGTGTGAGTCTGGGTGTGGGTGTGGGGTGTGAGTCTGGGTGTGGGTGTGGGTATGGGGTGTGGGGTGTGTGGGTGTGTGGGTGTGGGTGTGGGTGGGTGGGGTGTGTGGGTGGATGTGGGTGTGTGGGTGTGGGTGTGGGTGGGTGGGGTGTGTGGGTGGATGTGGGTGTGGGTCTACTTCTTCTATTAAACATACCCACACCCACACCCTCAAAATTCAACCACTCATGGCAACAGTCAAACCTAGAAATTTTCAATTAAATACGACTATGTAGCATTAAATGAAGCATCTTGAAACTCAATCTTTGTTGTTCTCTTAAAAATTAAATGATTGTGAGATGAATGAGAAAAATCATTTTTTAAAATAATAATAAATCATTGTATTTCAATGTTGTACTGTATTTAAAAGTAAACATAAAGTATTGATAATCTCCTATATATTAAGTGACGAACAACTTAATAGTTACTTTAATCTGATGACAAAAATCCATTATATACATCATATTTTGACCTATCAGGGTGTGGGTATGGGTAGGTGTAAGTGTAGATGTGGATGCAGTTCTTCTTTTAACCCACACCGACATCTACCTACGCCCCACATTTCACAGCCACAGCCACATCCATCACACCCTGTGTATACGTGTCGTCTACTTGTTTATATTCAAAAAAGTCAGAAAAATAGGATCAAGTTAAACTCTGACCCTATTTTCTTGTTTCAAATGAGTACAGAAAACTTTCGTTTTTACATTAAAGTACGTACTGCATTCAATATTCAAGCAAGAATTATTCATGATGAATTGTATTCTGTTTATAGTAATGAAGCTCCCTCTCTCAGAACATTGGAAAGATGGTCCAAACTGTTTCGTGAAGGTCGAGAAGAAATTGAAGATAAAGCACGACCTAGTAGACCTACCACTGAAACAACATCTGAAAATATCGAACAGATTCGCCTTCTTATCGATGATGATCCTTATCTTACAGTAGAAGAGTTACAAGAGCAAACTAATTTAAGCTATGACACGATCCATCGAATCATCACCAGTTATTTAAACCTTAGGAAGGTCACCGCACGTTATATACCCAAAGATCTCACCGATTTTCAACGGGCTGAACGAGTTCGAATATTTAAAGAAAATTTATCGAAATTTCTACAAGGAGCATGGCGATTATGTGATATAATAACTGGTGACAAATCGTGGTTTTATCATAAACAAATTGGTCGAAAGTCATCAAATGCAGCGTGGATGAGAAGAGGAGATCCTTCACCTACTGTAGTTCGACAAAGTATGCTCCAAGAATCTGATTAGTCCTCTTTTTCCAGTCGAACAGTCCTCTGCTGATTCATCGATGAAATTGAATACAAAAGACCTTCATATGGAACCCGTAACATTAAAATTCATCATGACAATGGAAAACAACATGTTCATAGAGATGTGCCTGCTTATCTCCAATCGAAAGGTTTTACGATAATACAACATCTACCTAACTCTTCCGACTTATCACCATGCAATTTTTGATTATTTGACTTAATCAAAGAAAATCTAATCGATCAAAGTAATTCACAATCATTATATGATGCTGTGGTCAATTTCATGTACACTTTGAGTAACGAAGAATATAAAAAAACATTTGAAAAATGGACTGAAAGAATGCAGTTGTGTATAGATAATCAAGATGATTATTTCGAACATTTGAAAAAATAAACAATTGATAAACTTATCCTTGTATTTTTTTTCTTCTATCTCTATTACTTCTTGTCCACTGTGAAATATATAGATGGTTAGTTATTATAAAAGATTAGAAGACGATGATGAAAGAAAGAACAAAAAAAACACGTGCAGATGATTTTATGCACTATTGTTACCAGCTAGAGTTCGATAAAAAAAAGTTTTTATCGAGATATTATTACTATGTTCTTGGTTGGATACTGATCAAATAGCATAGAAACATAGAGCGAAAGACGCTCTATCTATTCGTAAAAAAAGAATTTTTTTTATAGCTATTTATAAGAAAAAAAAAAGAGCCTCTGCTACTACTTTTTAATAACCCTAAGTGTTAGTAAAAGCGTTATGAATATTCTCATGCGCGGTATGCAGTTATAAGAATCAGTTTGTCTTTTATTCATCACATTAAGAAAGATCAATATCACTAGGAGAACCGAAATAAGCAACTTCTCCTTTTTCCAACATAAGAATACGATCACTGTTGGCTATTGTATTCAATCGATGTGCAATCGTCAGTATGGTACGATCACGAAACTTGTCAGAAATAACCTCTTGAATCATTTGATCTGTCGCATAATCAACGTTTGCTGTGGCTTCATCAACAAGCAATATGTGACTCTTCTTAAGAATGGCTCGTGCCACACAGATCAGTTGACGTTCACCAGCACTCAGATTGCTACCCGATTCAGCCACCAACAGACTGAGTCCATCTAGGTTACTGCGGGCCAAATGTTTAAGTTGAACAGCCTCAAGAGCTCTAAGACATTCTTCATCAGAGGCCTGTTTGAATGGATCAAGATTGTATCGAAGTGTACCACAGAAGAGTATCGGTACTTGTGGAATAACACTTAGATGAGAACGAAGAGAATCACGCGAAAGTCTACTAATATCAACGTCGTCGATAAGAATAGTGCCAGCGATTGCCGTTTGATCGACAAGTCGAAAAAGAGCTTGTAAAATTGATGATTTTCCAGCACCTAAACAAAATAGCGATCTTCATAATCCAAACTCATCGATTAATATCTAAATTTGATTTCTGTAAACTTTTCAAATACAGAAAAATATCTCGAAAAAATTCTTCAAAATTTTTCAAAATCTCATCAGTAAAACTCTTTAAAATAAATTCATCCATATACATGATTTTTTGTTTTCACTTGTCTTCTAATGAAATACGCATAGTTTAGTTATTTCTCAAGTATTTTAACTCTATATTTTTGATGAAGTAATCCCTTTCTATGTATGGAATTGGGTTATACAATGGATCGACGGATTTTCAAGAAATTAATATTCATTTTTCCCATTAACTTGATTGAGAAAATATCTGCTAAAGAAATCTATTCATGTCAAGCTTAATTTAAGTTTTAGAAATATTTTTTTCGATTAGAATTCCTATCCTAAATTTGAGATCTTTGTCTTACCAAGAGACATGCACAGATGAAACATTGCTTTTGAAGTATAACTCTGATCATTGAGGAGATCATATTGATATTGACATCAGAAAACGTCCTTAAGGAGTCCTCCCAATAGATTTTACTTTTCGATTCATGATCATTGTAATAAATTTTCAACGTATGACAATATGTTTCCTAAGATTTGAAACTAAGGATTTTTTTACTAAAATATCGCCCATGGATAGATTCCATGATTCTTAGAATATGGCGTCAGCTTCAGTTAATATTGATGCCAATTTCCTGAGATAGTATGTGCATTCGAAAATTGAAATTATTTTACAATAGGCCAATAGAGCCTAGTTTTCGTGAATGTCTTCTATATGAGTAAATAAAGATAAAGATATCTTTTGATTGGAATTATTGCCACAGTGTAAGAACTATGAGAAAATAATGGTGGAAAGAATGTCGACTTAAAATTATTTAGTTCAAGTTTTCATGAAATATACTTTCATTGATGGAAGTTCTGTCGACGAGGCATGAATTGCTTCGAAAGTAAGCATAGTTAGATCAGATTGTCGAAGTTTCAGACACGATATTATCACACTTTCTGATAGGATTCAGTTGTCTTTGATAGAAGTCCTAGACGAGTTTGCGGATATGTTTTGATGATAATGCAGATGAATGCAATACTAAATCGTATTTTTATTTGATCCTTGATGAACTTATGAGTTTTCTTATTAAAAATAACTAACAAAAACAGCTAATAAAAAAGTAAGACTCCAGTTTTCCATAGAACGCGAACAGAAAGTCTTTGAAGTAACGCAATATGAAAATACAGTCAAACATAATTATACGCACAAGCAATAGATCTTTGGTATTGTCGGTAACAGAAATAAAGGGAGACATATGAATAATTGAAGCAGCTAGTAATTTGCGGCTTTGTTCGCTAGACAGAAGATTTTAGAGAGTGTCATTCTATATTAGAACAAACGGTTTTAATTTATTTTTTGACCGTTTCGAAAATAACTTCACAATATTTTATTGGGATTGGTTTTTCCATTATATGAAATCTTGTGATCAGAGAATTTTTTCGTCTTTCGGTTTCAAGCAAAATACAGACATTGTCTTAAAAAATCAAAAATAAGTCGGCTGATATCCCATATAAAAATTTCTATGAATTTAACGATGCCTTGTGACTTAAAAATTCGTTAAAAAAAGAATAATTTAACGAAGCTTCCTGCGTTATAAAAAGCACTGTTTAACACATTTTTCTGCATTAAAACATCGTTCATTCAACATGGTTTTCTCCAATAAATACTTCAATTGATCTATGTGTTACTGCTTAGAATATTTTTTTATACGTCGCCATTGTTCGCAAGTGCAATGAACTTTACTCAACGATCGATATCCTTCTAATTTTTAATCCACGACGAAAACTTAGAAAGATATCGATTGTCGAAGAAAGTTCATTACACTTGCGAACAATTACAACGTATAAAAAATTCTAAGCAGTAATGCATAGATCAACTGAAGTATTTATTGAAGATGAGCAAGTCACGTTTTCATGTTAGATGTGAATTCTATGAGCAAAATAAGCAACTAAGCTCAACTAAATAACGAACAACCGAAAAAAACTTCCAATCAAGCTATATAAAAAGATCTTAAGCTTTCAGAAAAAAATTTTACGTTCACTCAACTGTACAGCTATGTTTGTTTTTACTGAATGTTTTTGCTCCTACTTTTTCTACTTTCATACTTAATTCTTTCTCACCCACATATCATCTCAAAAAACATTTAACTATTCTGGTATTCGCTAAGATAGAGCTCCACCGTATGTCCAAAAAAAAAAGTTCGCAATTAAGATTTTCTTAAAGAAAGCGTAATTTTCCAATTCAGTCCTACACCATCAACCACACGCAGGGCTGTGAGATTCATTAGGACCAGAAAGTTACATTTTTCTCTTAAGAAAATTGGTTAAAAATACTTTTTGCATATACGGTAGACGATCAGCTTAACAAGTACCATTATTTTACTTTTATACAAGTCTAGGTCTACCCTGTAATACAAAACAAAGCTAAATCAATTTAAATGGTTAACAGTAAACTAATATGTATAAGTTAGAAGCTATTCAAAAATGACTTCACTTACCTCTATGCATTCTAGAGTAACTTTCAGAGTACGATCTAGCTTCCAAAATTTGCTTAATACAAAGAAGGATGCCAACGATGTTCAATAATAAAAGTGCACTACAAACATCTAATATAATCATAAACGTTTGTAGATAAAATATATAAGCCAAACATCCAGTATAGATGGCGATAGTTTTGAAAATATTTTCGAAATGTTTTAGGAACACCTATCGACTCAAATATATTTATAACGAAAAAAATTTAATTTGATTTTCGATGAAAGTTATAGTGCATTTAAAAAAAATCCATTATTATGCATTTCATATCTCAAACTCAACACTAGATTTCTTTGGATGAAGAACAATAATTTATCAGAGTCTATTCTATCCATATTCTTATAGTCAATGATGAGATGGGAATAATGATAATTTGCTGACTGAACTAAAGCTTTCATTAAAAAAATTAAATAAAACTCTCTCCGTATATTTATATTTAAATCGATAGCTCTTCCAAAAATATTTCAAGGACGTTTTTACAGTAGCGCCCTCTGCGATAAACTTTAGTTTACACCCTTAGCAATGACTTAGAACTAAAAAATTTCATTGACAGTTACGAAAACTAAGCTTCTCTTGTTGTAAAACATTGTAAAATCCCTCCAATGTTCGTCGAACGTATGACTACTAGTATCTTGATATTAGATTATACCGTTCATGCATCAAATAGGTCTTATGTATCACACTACTCCAAAGTTGCAATTCTCACATTGAGTCACCGTCTGTTGATACGATTCGTTATAAAGCCATGTTCTTACATATATTAGATGACAATATATATGAATGATTTTTCCAAACGCTTTGTAAATGCAGCATATAGTTCAAGTAAAAAAATTAAAAAAACGCTACATGCGAAAAAGAATGCAATACTGAACGTCGTATAAGACGTTCACGATTGTTACAAGCACAATCACGCGTGAAAATGTGTGAAAAATCTAACGTATCTTCATGAACTTCGAAATTTAACCAAAGTTCTTGAAGTTTTCTGCGTTAAACTTCGTTAAATGTCTATTATTTTTAGATGCAGAGTTAATGACCGTTAAAACCAAAGTCACGCGTGAAAAAGCGTTAAATATTTAACGAGTTTTCACGAAATTTTTCAGATTTAACGAAAATTTATGAGGTATTTTTCGTTAAACTTCGTTAATTTGTCCTTTAACGCGATTTTTTGCATTAATTTTGACGCTCTCTTCGTTAAATGCCTATTTTATTTTTACATGGGTATTGTGTTACGCCAAATTTATGACAAAAACGGATTTCGTGGCTGTAATACAAAAGATTGCCTATCGTTATTTTGTAGAGTGATTCAAAGCTATAAATGCTCATACTTTTGAAATATCGTTCTTCCATGCTAGATTACTGTAGAAGTTGTACCTCGAAAATGTATACTGATTGCTTTATAGATAGTCCTCAATTGTACTACCTATATTTGAGACTTCTAAAGATGAGCGATCCCAATCCTTCACTTTCCTATATTAAACAAGGTAAATAGCCATACCTGTTCGACCGATAATTCCAATCTTTTCTTTTGATTCAGTACGTAGATTCAGGTTTTTGAGCACAGGATCAAGCTCTGATCGATAACGAAATGTGTAATTTTTAAATTCAATTATACCACGAGAAGGCCAATCATTGGGTGGCTGAATAAATGCTTTCCTTTGATGTTTTTCTTTACCATCTTCTCGAAGAAGTTGCCCATATTCATGAACACGTTCAGCACTGGTCATATAAGTTTCAGCTTCAGCTGATTGTCGAATAGCCCATTGAAAGAGATCTACTATAGTGAGACAATAGGTCATACTGAGTGCTGCGGCTGATGAATCGATTGTGTTACGCACTGCTACTGCAAGAATCGCAGTAACCAAAGTGAGTAAGGATGCCATGAGATCGAGTCTTAAACCGAACCAATGTCCAGCACTAATAAGAAGAAAGTAAGCTCGTGAATTTGTATCGATTCTTTCCATAAACATATTCACGAAATCGTTTTGAACGTTGAATGCACGAATACTAGTGAGCCCATCTAATGATGACGCGAACAGTGTATAGATTGGACTACGTGTTACACTTTCGAGTCGTTTGAGTTGATAACTCGAACGTAGAAAATATCGGCGAATCCACAAAAATCCAGGAGTCAATGGAACGAGAATTAAAAGTACCCATGGGTTGATTATTCCAATAATTACAACAGAACCGAGAATCATCAGTACCATTTGTATAGTATCGATCAGAGCAAGAGGTAACGATTCGTCTAACACTTGTTGATCTTTACTTACTCGATTCAATATTCGTCCGCTAGGATTACTTTCAAAGAAACGTAACGAAGTATACAAGATACCTTTTAGCATTCGATTATGAAAATAGGTCGCTCCACTTAATACAATATAGAATATATAGAAGGCACGTATTAATGCAACGATCAATGTACCCAATGTCAGTCCAAGATAAATATTAGCATCCGATGGTGAACTTTCATTTTTTTCCGATTTTTCAGACCACAGAGCGAGCCAACGATTTGTACCATCGAATAGAGCTTCGGCAGCAAATATTAAAACTATTAGAAGGAAAAATCCGAACCACCGTAAAGGTGGTGCAATAAATAGTTTCAACCAAACATTCCATTTGACTGCCCCATCAGTTGACATCTCATCCTGTACAATTGAATTTATATCAGTTGCAGACGTGTTTAATGTCCAATTGGTTTCATTATTGTTGGATGAATCGACTTCTGTTGTAACATTTGACTGCTCATCCAGGACAGATTGTCCAATATGTAATTCATCAATGCGACCATTTTTCAATAGGATAGTTTGATTTGCTTCGACTAAGAAATGTATTTGATGTGTAACCAATATTCGAGTCTTTTCACGAAGAAGACTACGTGGACCAATGCATTGATCAAATATTTTCTTTGCCACTTTTGGATCAACGGCAGCGATTGGATCGTCAAGTAAATATAAATCTGCATCAGCATAAAGAGCACGAGCAAGCGATATTCGAGCCTTTTGTCCTCCACTTAGATTGACACCTTTATCACCAACTATCATTAAATCACCGACTTCACCAAAATTTCGTAGATCGATATCAAGACAACATGCCTTTATGACATTCTTATAACGTTCTTCATCCATTGGTTTACCAAGAAGAATATTAGCTCGAATAGTATCAGCAAATATCCATGCCGATTGTGGAGCGTACGAAATAGAATTAACATATTGTCGTAGTTTTCCACTGGTAAGATTCATTTCACCGAGAATGGCAGCTAGTAAAGATGACTTGCCAGCACCAGTGGCACCTTTGATTCCAACTAACGTACCAATTTTGATGCTACTATTGAGAACAGACAAACAAGGAGAATCTTTCCATGAAAATGATGCATTTTCCATAATGATTGCAAGATCTCCTTTTTCATTTTGTTCTTTTTCTCGCTTGTCTACCAACGTTTCCAATTTCAGAAATTCATCAATTCTTCTTGCAGAAATACGAGCTTCACTGAGTTTTTCGATAGCATATGGAAAATATGCGGTTATCGGCATTCGAATTAAAGCGAAGAAGGACATTGTTGTAAAGATGTCTGCTGCTTTCAATGGTTCACCCATGAGCCAAATGCTGCCGAATGTAGCAAGAGAAATTAAAGGTGAGGATGCAAAACTGAGACCAATATTGAGAGCTCGTAAACAACTAGAGCCGAAAATGTATGAAAGTTCAGAACGTCGTATTTCACGTACCCGTTGCTTCATTGCTCTTTCCCAATTGTACATTTTTATAATTTGACATCCATTAACAATTTCATTAACTGTTTGAACACGTCTGTCCATATATGTCATTGTTGCCTTTCGGAATTTACTGAATAGTTTACTGAATATGAGTTGCATTGGTACATATAGTAGGAGTATGGCATAACCAAACAGTGTCGGCAAACCAATAATCCGCCAAATAATACCAAACATCAGAAGTGCTTCAACAGGTGTCACCCAAAAATAATAGAAGTACATACCCAAATCTTCAAATTTGCTTGCATCATTCGCTACTAAATTGATTGTTTGAGCAGCAGTAGTATTGTGTAGTGATGCTGTATTGATCGTTAACAAATGTTTATAGATGGTGGATGATAAAAAATTGCGAACGCGCATGCCTATACGTCCACCATAAAAGAAGATTTGATGCATAAGAATGACTTGTAACATCGAACAAATGGAAACAGTAATGGCCAATAGATAACCAGCGTACGTAGGCACTGCTGATTCACCTTTAATGAATAAAACAATTTCACGAAGGACCAACGGTTGTGCAATACGAGTCCCAATATACGGAACTATGAAGAAGATGATTAGAAGATAATCTTTCAAAAATGCTCGTTTAATGACATGCCATGTTCCTGGCCATTTAGGATTGTCGCAATTTGGTTTGTTTAACAAAGTGGAACACTTATCATTGACTGGTATATCTTGGAGATCTTCGTCGACAATTGTACGTCGATTACCTACTGATAAAATAGGTGCAACCCACCACCAAAGTGCCATATATATCCATCTGATCCACGATGACTGAGCCCATTCCAAACGAGATTCATGTCTTCTTTTACCTAGAATATATGTTGTGTGTCGCTTTTCTTTTCTGCATAAAGCAAAAATCCCAGGTAACCGTTTTCCGACCTCAAACGTGTCCCTGAGCGTCTGTGACTTACGCAACTTGACACGTTGAACTGTATCGAGAATACAACATTTTCGGGTCTCTGAACATGTTTACAGTGGGCAAACGCGTCTTCCCTCGCCCCAATACTAACAGTATCACAACTCGTTTATGTCAAAAGACGCGTTTGAATGCAGTAGAAGACGAACGCGTCGTGATGCTTTTATTTTTCGCCTTCCAAAAAGATTAAAAAATACCTATCATTCTGTGTCAGAATCGAACCAACGCACCATAGCGAGCTATGATATAATACTCAAATCCTGTGAGCAACAGAGTGGTAATTTTTCCAATCATAGCTTGAACGAAGATTTGAATACACCCCCAGTCGATCACGAACCGAACACAACTAGCTCTGAGCTAAACACAGCTCGAACTTGTTTCTATGTTCATTAATCGCATCATTAGCTCGTATAACACTACCTGTTGCAACTTTGCGAATAGAGATGTTATATTTTTACTTCGTGAAATAAATATAAATAATATATTTATCGAAAAAAGTCAAGATTAAATATAGTCTTGAAATTTAATTTTAATAAAACTAATTAGGGTTTTCGTACAGCATCTACTAATCAGATCCTTATTGTAAACTTAGATCAGTTTGTATGATTCTGAACCGCTGCACAGAAATGACGAAAACAAGATAATCATTATTGATTGAAAACTTAAAGAAATATTTGTGAAAAATTATCCTGCTTAAAATATGCATCATAAAGAACTATCTATAGAAATATGCTTGGGCTTCTTATTCTTGTTCAAATGAGTTAAGAGAAGCTGAGATGTTTATCCAAATGAATTAGAAAAATCAATTTTTTTCTTTCAGCTACTCCGTTCTAAACCTAATATAAGTACGCAATAGACTTTCCTTGAATCACAATACTAGTACAACAAAGATGTAGCACGCCGAACTCGTGAACGCATTTTCGAACAAATGCAACTTCCCTTTCAAAGTATTCGTCCTCACTAACTCAAGGGGGGAAAAGCGAATTTTTTTGGATTTTAAGTCCGAACAAATCCAAAAAATCCAAAATCTAAAGTAATCTTCAATAATATACTCCGATCATATTTTCAAGTGCGTTGAACATAGATAACCAGTTTTAAAGGCTGCTACGTATAGGAGAGAAGGCGAATTCACAAGATTTCGCATTCCTATAAGCACAATGGCAATCCTTGAAACCCAAGCAGCACGGTGGAAATCTCGGGAAAACGATACATCCTATAGGAAACCCATAATGGGATGCCCATAACTCCGCAAGACCTATCCTGTGGGCGTACTCATAAGTCCTCAAAGCTGTCCTATAGGGTACCTATAAGTAGATTTGTGACAACTTCAGTTCAGTTCACTGAGCTGATTCTGTCTACCAGCTCTTCGACAGAGCTCTTGCGAGCTATGGAACTGGAGCTGTGGTACACCTAAGGTTCAATCCATGCTTGATTAAAGAGAAATTCAAAGTTGAGTCCAATTTGTCAAATATAATGGCCTGGAAATAATACTAATGGTGAAGTAGAACCACTTCATAACGTTCCTCAATTACGTCGAGCTGAAAACCAGAGTCTACTTTTACTTCTTAACGGAAAAATCAAATACACGATTGTTACATGATCTTTAAACCAGTATTTCATACTACATTAGAATCCAGTTAGTGGATGATGGACGAGTGACGTCGGGATAATAGTTGCGCGTCCTGTGTCTGAAAGCCCTTGAAAACCTACGACAACTAATGCTAGATATTTCTTGAACAGTTAGCGGTACCCAACATTCCTCCACGGGAGAGCCCTTGTAGAGGAACCAGAACTACCGTAAGACAGTGCTTGAAAAGTTAACTATACTAAACATCAATTGGCCATGTGGACTAATGGGTGCCAGTATAGGATAAGGCATGAGGACTTATCGGTACCCATAGGATAGACCATACAGACTTATTCGTGCCACTGTAGGATAGGCCATGGAAGTTTATGGGTGCCCTTCTACGACGGGTGATCAGAAATTATGGGTACCTCGTAGGATAGATCATGCGGACTGATGGATACTTCCACATGATAGTCGTTGAGAAGCTATTGATTCGGTCATATGGTAGACCTTCAGGGACTCCAAGCATATTCCCCTGGGTAGCTGCAGGAAGCTGTGAGGTAGCCCATATGAAAAGAAGTGGTGATGGTAGGTTGAAATTAATCTAATATCAAACAAAAAAACTGAGGAAAACCGTAAAAACTCAAAACAAATCGAAAAACTCGGAATATCCAAGAAAATCCGAAAATCCAAAGAAATTAAAAAAAAATCCGGAAAAATTCAACGAAATTCGAAAGAATCCGAAATAA
>CAJNOL010005127.1:0-12615 GCA_905250125.1 Rotaria sordida
ATTCAATGCATATCAACATACGTCTAATATGTCATCGACATTATTTTATCAAGTTAGAGTTGCAATTCAAATGAGTCCTCCAAGATTAACGCAGACGTCGAAGCTATGCAGTAAGCGTATTACATATAGCCATACTGATTTGTGCGTTGATGTCATTCTTCATTCTTTAAAGCTCAAAATACAGCTATAAGTCCGATGAAGGAACAAAAACGTCGTGCTTTTGAGAGACAACTTAAAAGTGCGTAGAAGTACTAAGATATGGGTGTTGGTATGTTGGATTGGTGTTCGTTTCATCGTCACCTGTCTGATACCCACAACATACACCCTCCAACACTCATACCCTAGTCTTATTGAATTTCATCTGCATAATTGCGTTATAAAATAAGCGTTTTTTCTAGGTATTGAAATTTTAAAATATTCTAAATTCTATGAAATCCTTACTCCAAATGTTTATTGAGACATATCAGAAGAAGTTTTATCGTCTGTTTGGTTCAATTCTTTAAATGACAGATAAGTAAAACATTATACGTTTGTTCAAATCTGATATTCTACTTCATAATATATTTAACGTCAGACTCGTTCGGACTAGTCAAATACATCTCATTGGAGTGTGTCGTGTGAACCGTATCCAACACGCTTCTTTTTTGCAGTTTCAAATCATTTTCTGACGGGAGTCATGGCGTCTCGAAGTGTTTAGTCAGAGTCTCAAAAAGTTCTCGTCCAGCACTAGTCTGCATTCTAGATGATAATTTAATATCTAACTGATGTTGAACCTGTCCTTGAGGAATCTCTCTCTAGAAAAAGACTGTGGCTAATATGTAAACTGCCGTCTGTCGATGATAGAATAAAGATGAGATTCCAGGACATAGCGGGTTTCAGATTAGTCCAGGAGGAGGGCTTTTTCAGACTCTGACTAGACACATCAATCCGACATGACTGGCAATAATATTCAATATTTAGTCCATCGCTAGCTTACTTCGGTGATAAAGAATCTCTTAAGGTTACCTAGTAAAGTAACCGCTTGGTAATGCTAATTATCTAACGCTTAGTTTTCATTTTATGTGTAATTTAGCGAGCGATCATAAGATAATACTATTTGACACTAATGAATTTAGATTCTTCCTACTATATGTATGAATGCATCTCTCCTATTGAAAAGATCTAATCAAAAGAGTAAATTTTTAACTAGCAGAACGTCAAGTACGTCGATTTGATTATAAAGTATAACTTACTATCTATTTCGCTAGATCACTACAGCGCTCAACAAAAGAAGGCATCTTCCTTGAACAAGCATAAAAGCAGATAATAGCGTGCTGATGTTTTAGAAATGTGTGAGTCAGGGCTAAAGCTAATTGCCAGCACTAGTCTGATCTCGATTGGTTGTTCCTAATGCAGTTATACAGCGAAAATCTTGTTCATCCTGTAGTTTCTATGTCAGACTCAGGATGACATTGGATGGAATTAATTTTTTGTCTAATGAGTTAACAAAATCTGCCCTATCCTATCCCGTGGGCTGCGTGAAATCGTGACAACAATCTATGGAGCTTCAAATCATCTAATCAAAAAGAGAGTTCTTAAATTAGAGTGTCATTCGATGTGGTCCATGAGAATTTGAAATAGAGTGTACTAGTAAACTATGCTTTTCAGAACACCATGTATCCATATAATTACTCTTTTCGTGTAAATCAAGTAACTTCAAAATAAAAACATATTCATTAAAATCTTGAAATCTATGCAAAAAGCATAACAAATGGTATTTTTGATGATGAAGTGGCATAAAATTGATGCTTTTTCAAATCCATTGATTAAAATAGACATATTGATTAAAAATGCAGTGAATTTGTTTAAAAATTAAATTCAATGTATGATTTTCAATTAAAATACTGGTATTCATCAACAAGAAATGAAGGGCGTGGGTGTGGATATTGCAATTAATACCCACACCCCAGTAGAGGAAATCAACCAATCACGAGTATTAATTCGTGATTAAACTGTAGCTTGGCGAATTACTTTTACAGTGAAAGAAATCGAACAATAGCAAGCACTTGCTATTGGGAGGAGTATGACTAAACGAGCTACTATATCACCAAAAGAAACTGAAAAAGTGCGTGTACTAGCTTGCAGGAGTAGTACTTAAATACGCGCTGCTTATGCACCGGAAGAAAGTCGAGCAACAGCAAGCAGTGGCTCGTAAGAGAAAATGTCTTCAGAAAAATCTGTAAGCACAAACGGTTACTGATAGAAACAAAAATACTAAAAGTAGCGACACTGAATAACCAAAACCTATTCAAATGGAATGCACGATTAACTGCTCAAAAAACTCCAGTCGACATATGTCGATGAGTTCTCTAGCAGAGAATATTTGTGGCGTTTGTAATGTTCGTTGCTATAAGAGTGACCTCTGACACATACACTTGTGCGAAATTCCATCGATTAAATTGATTAGAGTACATAATGATCTTTATGACATAATTTCTATAATGCAACGAATGAGCAAGTTCCATTCAAAAGATAAGTTTAGCAAGAATGCCGATCTTGGTTTAGCTTTTGGTCGAGACGAAAGAGAAGCAGCTGAATCATTGTAATACTTAAACTAGCAAGATTAATCAGGTTTTTTTATTATAGATAGGAATATAAAATCATCAATGGACGATCAATCATTTACTTGGGTAAACAGTATATTTCTCTATAAAGCAGTACGTCATAAAACTTTTGATAAAAAGAGACAATCTTCGATATACCGCAACATTTGTACAAAATGTTGGTAGTCCGTGGTGAAAGCAAAAATACGCAAGTTTTCAGCTGCCAATAAAGTATGAATGGGAGATATAACAAAACAATTACAAGGACTAACCATTCCTGAGCAAACACTTATTGCTCTCTACCACCATAACAGCTGCATTGTGAAATTATATTCGTCTTTTCATTCGACAAGCACAGCTCAATCAACTTTAAAAGGCAACTGCATAAGCTTTCCTCAAGATGTTATTAACATAGCTACTACCCTGCCATTAGAATTAGATGATCTATGTGATTCTCTAAAAATTATTTTTGTTAGTTGTCGCATTCCACAAAGAAGTCAATTAAAAATATTTTGACTGTTCGAAAAACAAAGGTTTCTGATGCACTTATATGACTTAGTCCAAACAATCTACTCCATCGATATGTTACAATTAATCAATCAACAATCAATAAATTACTTGAGAATGATGTCCCGAAGTGTTCCTGGACAACAATGGAAATTTCCGCTAAGGTAGAAGCGGTTGAAAACGAAAGGACAACTTATATTCTTAACCCTCTGATCAATGCATCTGAGTCCAACACTACAACAGCTATACCAATAATTGCGAGGCAAAGCAAAAAGGCATTGATATTTGCATCTACCATTGTTTGTGTTGTAGTACTATCTTGCATGTTAACGGTACCAAAATTTCGTCTGATGACGTTGTTGAACACCTTTTAGAATGAATAATGGTACAAATGGGTGATAAAACGCTGAAAAAAGACATCGAGAAAAACATTGAACAAGATACTGTGTACATAATTCCTCGTGGTAACAAACCGGCCAATGAATATTCTAATCCAAATCTTTTATTGAGTATCTTTCCTACATTTTTTCCGTATGGATATGATGCACTTGAAGATTACTCTCGACCGATCCAAATTAACTTTCGTGAGCATCTCAGATATCTTCTTTCGTACGGAGATTATCGTTTTGAAGAACGCTACTCATTCATATTTGTTGTCTTCAATATTTTACAACGCCGAATCGCGTGCTTCCATGCCCAATTAATGGCATCAAGGCTGTACTTTCAGCAATCCGCACAACTTCTTGAATTATTGAGTTCTGAAGATGTAACAACGGCCCTTGTCAACATCCAAAAAGCGCCTTATTCAAAAGTTATCGATGGAAGAATAAATACGCTCATGAAGCATATTAAAATGGTTGGTGGTTATATTATGGATTCAATTCATTCACGGTCGATTCTTCGTACGAAAATTCATTCTTTGTGTTTTAATCTCGGTCTTCCAACTCTCTTTCTACCAATCAATCCAGCCTACATACATAGTCCAGTGGCACTTTATTTTGCAGGTGTTGATCTAGATCTTGACAAAGTTCTGCCAGAAGTGTTGGGCACAAGTTATGAACATGCTCAAATTATCGCAACACATCCTGTTGCTACTGCAAAATTCTTTAACTGTTTAATAAAAAGCATCTTGAAAAGTCTTGTGCTCGGTAGTGTACTTGGTCCTACAAAAGCATATTTCGGCACTGTCGAAAATCAAGGCAGAGACTCGCTTCACTTTACACCTTCAAATTTGGCTCAATCATGAGTTTACTCCAGCACAATTAAAAGAAAAGGTTCAACACGAAGATTTTCGTGAAAATTTACTAAAATATTTAGAAGATGTTGTAAAAGAAGATTTAGATCTATTTCGAGATAATACATTTAACACCGTTCGAATTTGTGATTTGAAGTATTCGCATTTACCTATTTGACGAAATTTTATACCCTGAGAATACATTATCATTGCTTTAGCCTGGAGTTGAGCTTTCAACTAATTCTCGGTAATCCAAAATGTGTTTAATTCGAATTGCAGATTCTTAGTAACCATAATAACTGCATTAGATCATTTGTACTTTCAAATTTGACCATTCTTTATAAAGATGAAAGCGACAATCGAACTAGTACAGCAAGCGATAACAGTGAATCAATTCGTGAGTTTGTAGCTTTTGGTATATTCTTAATTTTGCTTTTGTCTTGATTTTAGAAGAAACTGGACCGATAACGAATAAAGTTGTACCGGCCTGCCAACCAACGTCAAATCCTGTGTTAGATGACTTCCATCGTATTTTTCGCAAAGATATAGTGAGATTAGTCGAAACATGCAATATTCATGAGCATTCTGCAATGTGTTACAAATACTCGAAAGGCAAGTCCAATGGTCCAAAAGCTTGTCGAATACGTATGCCACGTGTACTCGTGAAGACTTCCAACATCGACCCTTCTACAGGTCAGATAACTATGCATCGATCACATCCGTGAATCGACAGCTTCAATGAATGGCTCTTAAATGCTTGCCGATCCAAAATGGATATTAAATTCATCTAGAATGGTAACGACGCTAAAGCTTTAGGGTACTATATAAATGATTCTATAACAGAGTCGATTCTAGTCTTCTATGATATGTTTGCCCTTACACAGCAAGGAGTCAAATCTATTGAGCAGCAGCAAGTTGATAGTAAAAAGTTTTAAAAATGATTACATAGATATTTAATAAGCAATTTTTCTAGAGATCCTAACGTTCTTCTATGATGAACAAGGTGAGGATACAAAAGAAACTGAAGAGCAGTTTCTATTAGAGCCAACAAAAACCAAAAGCGGTGATGGGTATGTCATGATAAACACTCGTCTGGACTATTAGCATTGATCAAAAGATCTAAGTGCATTATGCTTATATGATTTTATCAGTCATTTTCTCAAGAAGGTTATTGACAAATCAGACCGCCGTTTACTAAAGAATGAAAATGGGCATGAAGGCGAACGATTATATACCGAAGGAACAAAAATAAACGAACGACACACATTTGAAAGTGTACACCCACAATCATCATCACATATCATCATTAAATGTACCACTCCAGTGATATCAGTTCTGCTTGGTCCTCCAATACCCCATCGCGAACGAGAAGAAACACGCGAGCGTTATTATTGTGCATTGCTAACTTTATTCGTGCCATGGAGATCAGTCCACGATCTTTGTGCACTAAATCAGACATGGTCTGAGGCACTGGAAGTTCGAAAACCATTGATCGCTTCTAGTTCACTCAAAATTATAGAAAATATACAACTTTTGCATGAATGTAAGCACAATCGAGATGAGCACCTTCGTCAAGTTCTTTTAGAAGCACAAAATGACAGTAGTATTGATCCTATTCTGACTCCTAGCTCCTATGAAGAAGATCAAAATACTGAAGAAGACGATCCTGAACAGCTTTTGCAAATGCTTTCCATTGTAAATGAGATCATCACAAATACTTACTCGGCATTGACAGTTACTCACGAACAACATTATGTTCATGATACATTACAAGCAATTGATAATACAGATAGATTTGCATTACTCAATGGTGAGTTAATTACTGGCATATTCCGAAAATATTTTGTTTGATTTAGGCCGTACACGTTCTCTGGGCGAAAATAATTATGGTGCCATACACGACGTCCACACATTTGTCGTAGCTCGCGAGCATCATACGACCATGATTAAAGAATGGAAACGTGATATTGACGCCCGACGAGATGGAACAAGAAACTATTTAATTTTAGGCCAAGATACTCTGGAAGTACGAGATGATGAAACACAGATTGAAATCGTAGGTACTGAAACTCCAACAAGCCTAATTAAAACGAAAGTTGCAACAGCTCCACCTGTGACTGCAACCAATGCGGTTTTATTTCCTACAAAACAGGATATCGTCAAACAATTTACGCTAAATATACAGCAAAAATATGCTTTTATGATTGTTACTAGTCACTTAGATGGTGGACATTATGCTTATACCGGTATGTTATCTCGATTTTGTTGTTGTAAGGTTTAGTTAGTCTTGATATTTAGATGCTATCGATAATCAGTTATTGATGTGTATACCTGGGTGTGGTGGCACTGGAAAATCTCAGTAGATTCGTGCACTCACCAAGTATTTGCAAGTAACCAAGCGGAGCAAGATGTTGCGTAAACTGGCGCCAACGTCTATAGCAGCAGTTGAGATTGATGGATTAGCTATCCATTCATTTTTAGGTGAAAATCACAAAAACTGTAAAAAGAAACAAACCCGTACATTTAGACTTGGTGATATGAAATTAGAAAATGAATGGTGTCGTGTGAAGTACTTGATAATCGATGAGATGAGCATGGTAGGACTTTAGGTCTCTTAGCTCATCTAAATCGAATAGTCAAAACAGCGAAGCACGTAAATTCTGAGATATCTTTTGGTGGTGTCAATGTCTTTTTCTTCGGCGACTACCTTCAATATTCTCCTGTTTTGGACAAGCCTCTCTACTATAGCTGCGCACCGACACAGCAAGTTACAGAACGTCAGATAGATATGTTGTGTACACAGAAGCTTATGTCTGAAATAAACTGCGTTGTTGAATTAACTCAGCAAATGCGAACCGAAGACATTAGATATTTGGAGCTTTTAAATAGATTAAGACATGGACAATCGACAATAGAAGATTACCAACTTCTGTGTACGAGAGTCATAGGAAATCCAAAACTTCAAGTGTCTCTATAACAAAAGCCATGGAACGAAGTGTGCACATTCATTTTCTCTGTGTGTCACATTACTTTTCTTTTAATAGGCTCCAATACTGGTTTTTCGGAATACGCTACGCACTCAAATTAACAATAGGGCTGTCTTAAACAAAACAATGGAAATGAGACTTACCCCAATTGTATGCATTGCTCAAGATTATATTCAAGGAAAAACTGTGGATGATATACGGTTACGTCAAGCAATACTTGAACTACCTAACAATAAAACAGAACATCTTCCAGGGTATTTACCTCTCATACCAGGAATGCCAGTTTTACTCACAGAAAACATCGCTACCGAACTGGGACTCCCTAACGGTACGCGAGGAATCTTTCGTCAACTTGTATACGATGAACCACCAGAAGATGATCGATACCATGATCAAAATTTTCCACCAAATACCAAGTTTACAACACAACCAAAATACGCTTTAGTGGAATTTCCTGGTTGCAAACTTGATGAAAAACTTGCTGAACTGTCTTCCAAAATAGTTCCTATAGCTATTAGTGAAAAACATTCTTGTTCGACGCCAAAGAACTTCTTCCAGAAAATGTAGCAAAAGCAGCCAAAATAAACAAGAAAACAACAAAACTCACGGTCAAACGTAAAGTACTTCCGCTTATACCCGCATATAGCATGACAACACATACAAGCCAAGGACAAACACTCGGTAAAATTATCGTCGATCTGGTCATGCCTCCTGGACCACTCGAAGTTGCATCGGCTTATGTTCCATTATCTCGTGTAAAGACACTTGACGATATACTTATTATACGGCCATTTGTATTTGCAACACTTCAAGTTAAACCATCAACGGCCCAAATAGAAGAACTTAAACGATTAGATAGAATAGCACAAGATACTCGGAAACGCTTTCAATTCACAGTTTAAAATAAAACTTCAACGGTGCTCTGACTTCAGAAAAAACATCTAACTCTAAGCAAAAACTCTATTTTGCATGCTCGAAATGTGTTTAATTCACTCTTCTGATCCATAGATCATTTGTAAAACTTGTACGAACTCCTATTTTAAATAAAAGCTATAAAAGTAAAAAGAGAATGAAAAATTTAAAGTATGTTAACGAACTCCATTGATACGAAGTCATTATCGCTTGTGCATTCAATCAGTACACCCAGCAGCATATGAGAGTTATGCACTAAAATACAAGCCTAATCTGGCACGCATGATATCTGACAAATTCACTAAGATTTTCACAAAAGGCGAGTAGTATTAAGGCAACTTTCTTTGCTATGTCTACCTTATCACTGGAAAGTGTTCTTTCAACTGACCCCTTCATAACTAACCCACAAAGAAGATCGACCACTGAAGACGACAAATTGATCCTCATTTCGAAAAACAACCTTCCATAAACAAGTAGCACAATAGCATTAGCCTTCACACATGATTAAACTTGCAGGAAAACACAGATACATCCCGACCCAATATAAGTACTACAACCATATTCAAATCCACACTTTCAGTTTGAAATACATTCTACTATCCGTCTTTTGTTACAATGCCATACCTCTATCAACTGTTGGGGACATATATACACACAAGAAAATGAAATGTTGCCAGCGTCCTTAACTTTCAAAATCATCCATATCATATTCATTATCACAACACACATTTATAACACACATCCAGCTTCATACATCAACAACGTTCAACAGACTGGACTCTACGCGGTAAATAACTTCCGACAGTCGCAACCAAGCATCTTACGGGTGGAATTGATACGTTCACTTCATGGCGCGCACTCACAAATTCCTACACTAACATTGAATATCGAAGAACCCATCACTATCTTGACTAGTTGCTCTTCAAAACTCGTTTTCTAGAAATCTGAATCTAAAAATGCATGGTAAGTTCATCCACATCCTCAAAATCTCATTTTCTCACACCATAGCTTCAAAACACCAGATCGGCTCGAGTACCACTCCGCGAAGTTTCCTTTGCCAACCATCCACTCCCGAAAATGTAAGATTCCGCCAATTTTGTCGCCTCGCAATATACTTCGTCGATGCTCCATATGAGAAACCCCTGATGGGCTCAATTTCGGTTGTGCAAAATCCCATTGGCTAACAGCTCCTCTCGGAAATTCTTGCATTCGACCGATTTTGGCGCCGCAAAATCACATCGATTGTTGGCCCATATCAAAAAACCTCTGATTGGCGGAACTTTCGTTGCGCAAAATCTCATTCGCTGATGAGCCATACCCACAAGTATTTCATTGGCTTAGCTTTCCTTGCGCAAAATCTCGTTGGCTAATCGCCTATATCGAAAAACCGCTCATTCGCTGGCCTCCGGCTTCGCTACATTTCATTGGCTACACGCCCATATCGCAAAATGCTTGATTTGCTGCAGTTCCGCAGCATGACATCCTCTTGCTTAAGCGCCCATACCGCAAAACCGCTGATTGGCTCGATTTCACCTCCTCGAAATCCCATTGGTTAAGAGCCCCTATCGAAAAAGCTCTGATTGGTTTAATTTCGCCTCCGCGAAGTCCCATTGACTAAGAACCCATATCGAAAAACCTCTGATTGGCTCGCTTTCGCCCCCTGCGAATTTCCATTGGCTAAGAGCCCATATCAAAAAAGCTCTGATTGGTTCAATTTCGCCTCGACGAAATCCTATTGGCTAAGAGCCCACAGGAGAAAACCTCTAATTGGCTCGATTTCGGCTTCGCGAAATCCCATTGGCTAAGAGCTCATATCGGAGAAACCTCTGATTGGCTCGAATTGTGCAGATTCCTTTCTGCTACTTCACTGAGCAATCTGCAGAAGGTCAAAAGAACATTTTTTTGTTCGGTGTGAACAAACGAACGAACCCACCTCATTTCGGCGTATGACCCTCCTTTCAGTAGAGGGAACAAAATCAAGTCTGGCTTTCTGTGATATGTTTGCTCTTGCACAACAAGGAGTCCAATCCATCGAGCAGTCGCGACCGGCAAACGGGACCGACGACGCTGTTGAAAAGTCGCGCAAACTTATTTTACGCTGTTATAATATGATTGCTTCACATCAAGAAGTTTCCGGTGTTCAAGTGGCGTCATACCTAATGAACTATGGTGACCATTACACTACACATACATTTAGAAATCTTTTTCTCATTTCGATTGAAAACTATCTGCAAACCGAACTAGTGAACGCACAGCGAAATCAAAAAAGATTTGACGAAGAGGAACCAGATAGTAAAAGAATTTTAAAATGATTGTACAAATATTAAACATCCGTTTTTTGTAGAGATGTCACTTCGCTTCGATGAAGATCAAGAAGAAGAGGCCAAGGAAACTGAAGAACAGTTTCTGTTGGAACCAACACAAACAAAAAACGGTAATAGTTACGTCATGGTGAATACTCGTCTTGACTATCAGTATCGATCAAAAGATCTAACTGCATTATGCCTGTATGATTTTGTTAGTCACTTTCACAAAAAGGTAATCGACAAATCAGATCGCCGTTTACTAAAGAATACCAATGGACGTGAAGGTGAACGATTGTGTACAGAAGGGACAAAGATGAATGAACGACACACCTTTGCAAGTGCACATCCACAATCATTATCCCATATCATTATTAAACGCTCTACTCCAGTTGTGCCAGTTCTTCTTGGTCCTCAAATACCTCGTCGTGAGCGAGAAGAAACATACGAGCGTTATTGTCGTGCATTGCTAACTTTATTTGTGCCATGGAAGTCAGTACACGATCTATGTGCACTGAATCAGACATGGGCGGAAGCACTGGAAGCTCAAAAATCATCGATCTCTGCCAGTGCGTTCAAGATTATTGAAAATATACAACTTTTGCATGAATGTAAAAACGATCGAGACGAACACCTCCATCAAATTATTGCCGAAGCACAAACGAAGACCAACATTGATCCTATTCTGATTCTGAATAGCTATGAAGAAGATGAAAATAATTCGGAAGATGACTCGGTAGAACTCTTACAAATGCTCTCGTTGGTAAGCGAGACTACCACTAAACCTTATTCTGCATCTCTCAGTACTCATGAACAGCGTTATGTGTGCGACGCATTGAGAGCAATTGATAACACGGACAGATTTGCATTACTAAATGGTGAGTTTATTTCCATTCGATGCTAATTATATTAAGTTTTATTTAGAGTACAAAAATATATTGAACAGGAATGGCCATCATATCGTAGATGATTCGAATACATTTGTAATAGCTCATTCTCATCATGCAAGAATGATTAAGGAATGGAAACGTGACATTGAAATCAGAAGAGACCAAGCAAGAAGCTATTTAATTTCAGGTGAAAACACTTTGGAAGTACGAGATGATGATGTACAAGTTTAAGTCGTAACTTTTGAAATACCTACAAGTCCATTTAAAGCAAAAATTGCCGTTGTACCACCTGTAACTGCATCTACAGCAGTTTCTTTCCCAACCAAATCAGATGTTATCAAGAAATTCACACTAAATGGTCAGCAGAAGTTTGCTTTTATGATTGTTACTAGTCACTTAGATGGTGATAACCAATTTCACACTGGTATTTATTTTTTTGATTTTTGATTTATCAAATATCATTAACCATAATGATTTCAGGCACTATTGACAACCAGTTACTAATGTGTATACCTGGTTGTGGCGGTACTGGAAAATCACAATTGATTCGTGCAATCACGAATTATTTCCAAATGACAAAGAGAGGCAAAATGCTGCGCAAACTAGCACCCACATCTATAGCAGCGGCAGAAATTGATGGATTAACAATCCATTCATTTTTAGGCGAAGCGCGCAAAAATTCTAAAAAGAGACAAACAAGAACATTTAGACCTGACGACATAAAGTTGGAAAACGAGTGGCGTCATGTGAAGTACTTAATCATCGATGAGATGAGCATGATAGGACTTAGTCTCTTAGCTCGACTCAATCGAATAGTGAAAACAGCGAAACACATCAATACAGATGCTTCTTTTGGTGGGGTAAATGTGATTTTTTTTGGCGACTATCTACAATATTCTCCGGTATTAGATAAGCCTCTATACCATAGCTGTTCCTCTTCTCAGCAATATACTGAACGTCAAATAGACATGCAATGTGTGCAGAAAGTGATCTGCCAAATTAATTGTGTTGTCGAATTGAATCAACAAATGCGAACCGAAGATAAACGCTATTTAGAACTTTTACACAGATTAAGAGATGGGAAATCAACAATCGAAGACTATCAGCTTCTTTGTACACGAATTATTGGAACTCCAAATTTGAAAGCATCTTGACAACAGGATCCATGGAACGAAGTACGTTCGATCAGATGTTTTCACA
>CAJNOL010005128.1:0-12613 GCA_905250125.1 Rotaria sordida
TTCTTAGCCAAACGAATAAATAAGAAATTTTCGATGGTATTCATTATGGCATATGCTTTCAAGCGAAGCAAAGCGACCCTGTCATCGCTCACTAGAATTTGAACAGTCTTTATGCGAGAATTGATAAAGTTTAAGGGATTTTGCGAGACTATCATTGATGCCGTGCAATGGAGTGGAGCGTTTAGCTAACCAACGAAACCATTATCGGCTTTCTAGAATATCAAAATATTTCGTATTTGTTATGCGAAGCTTCTGACAATTTTGCAAGTCTTACATAATGGTTTCATATACAGTGTACGAAATCTATAATCGTTCCGTATATACAATACGAAATCGCCGTTAGTGTCGTAAGGGGTAAAATGATTTCGTAAACTATATTATGGTTCCGTATACATTATACGATACTACTGATAGTTCCGCAGCATATCTAAAGGTTCCGAATATGAAACGCAAAATCATCCTTAGTTCCACAAGCAGTAAAATGGTTCGGTACAAGTTGTACAGAACTATTCAGGGTTTCGCAACCTTTATTATGGTTCTGTATACAATATACGAAACCATTGATAGTTTCGTAGGACATCTAAAGGTACTGTACCTAGAACACGGAACCACCCTTTGTTCCGCAAGCAGTAAAATGGTTCCGTATACATTGTACGAAACCATTGATAGTTTCGTAGAACATCGAAGGGTTCCATACGTACAACCCTAAACCACCCTTAGTTCCGCAAGTAGTAAAATGGTTCCGTATAATTTGTACGGAACTATTGTTGGTTTCGCAACCTTTATTATGGTTCTGTACAAAATATATGAAATCATTGATAGTTTTGGAACGTCTATAATAGTTTCGCATGTATTATACGAAACCATTGACAGTTTCGCAGAACATCTAAAGGTTTCGTATTAGTTCTACGAACCTATTCATGGTTGCATAAGTGCTCTAATAGTTCCGGAAACGTTGTACGAAACTAGCCATGGTTTCGTAAAAGATATACCGAACCATTGGATCATTTACTAAGCTATGAAAAGTTTCGTAAAATGCGTGCCGAACCTTCTGGTGTTTTGCGAAACTTTTGATAGATCAGTATAAGATACACGGAACCTTTGTTTGTTCTACGAAACTATTAGGGATTTCGTAAAACATCAAAAGGTTCAGTGTAAATTGTACAAAACTATTCGTAACTTCGTAAACGATGTAATGGTTCGGTATATCTTTTACGAAACCACAGCTAGTTTCGTATAGCGCATCCGAAACTATAGGAGCACTTACAGAACTATGAAGGCTTTCGTAGAACTAATACGGAACCTTTAAATGCTCTACGAAACTGTCAACAGTTTCGTACCAAAGATACGAAACCACCGGAAGTTCAGTAAACAATGCGCAGAACTTCTAGAAGGTTCCGTATTAAACCTCGAAACCTTCTTCGATTTTCGGAACTTAAAAAGGTTCAGTATGAAGACTACGAAACCTTTTCCATCCCACGGAACTTAAAATAGTTTCGTAAGCCAGCGCGAAACTTACAAAGTTTGGTTAAATACCTTTTTTTTTACAGTGTAATGATTAAACATTTCAGTTAATAATTTCCTCAATTGTTTGAATTATTTCATTATTAACTTAAAATCATTGAATGAAACATTTTCTTTCGAAATAATGAATAGTTGTTTAATTTTTAAATCCATATTCAGTTGAGATAGATCGTAGAACGATATTGTATTTTTATGACAGTGATCAATGCCTCTGATTCGAATCGATAAATTCTTTATCAATATATATAAATACAATTATATTCAAAGATATTAAATTCGAACATTGCAAGCCGATCTTTGACCAATTGTAATTAATCGTATTCATACTACTGAGAAATGATAATGTATTACCACTTATTCCAAATTGTTTATGATACTCTGTCTGGCAGTCAATTACTAAATATGACAAAACTCAAATTACCTGTCTTATCAATTAAATCATTTAGTTCAACATGATTTATTTGAATAAGTGATAATGATCGCAAATTGTAAAAATTTTCCAATGAGAATTTATTAAGAAATAAGGAAAGTTTATTCATATTGTCAATATTTGATAGTTTTAATGAGAAAATTTCATGTTGATGATCAGTTAATAGAGGAGATGTGAATAAAAATTGTTTATATGACATATTCGATACATCCAACGAATAAAATTGTCTAAGTAAATTATTGAAAGGTTTGTTCAAGTTATACCATGTCAGTAATCGATCTTGTAAGTTTTGTAATTTTAAAATTTCTAATAATATTTCATTTGGATGAGACTCGAGTGTTGAAAGACTGTTATTATTCATCTAAAATTAATCAAGACAAAGAGGGTGTGGGTGTGGTAGAGGAGAAGGCTAACATCCACATCCACCTGTAAAATAAAAACTCGACAAGTATTTTCTCTGTTCAATACTTATGTCTCATAGGTCATTCGTTGTGAACTATACTGTTATCTAGTAAGTCATTTTTTTATTTTATTTATCTCACTTCACAGAATACATGTTTTGGAATGTGGCCAAAAATCAATCTACAATAATACTGTATTTATATAATTAAGTGGTATTTTTCGTACTACCTAAAACATTCTGATGTAGAATTGCTATCAAAGATGCAAATTATGGCATCAGACTAAAGTTTTACTTCAGTCTTGATAGAAACAAAAGAGTTTTCAGCAAATAATATGTTGTTAATAAGGAAACGTACAAGAAGTAGCTATGTTAGAGAAACTAATTCAATACTTTGCTTCTTCCGAAGAGTGGATGTGGTACGAGTCATTTCTACATGATACCTACACCCACCCAGATCTTCAATTTTCCCAGTGATCCATAGTCTAAACTCTATTCGAAACGATCGCTATAACTACATCGAAATTCACCTTTTAAAAAAAACACCCTTCGACAATTTAAAAAGGAGATGGTCTGATTATCCTGGATGCTGAGGTGAAATGTTAACATTATGATTGCTCCACTCACGCCTCATTGAATCGGATTAGAGATAAAACCATCTGATGAGTCCCTTAAGCAAGGACAAAAGCGGTCATAACAGCTTGTCTCACTCTCAAAAAATATATTTAGTTAAGGGTGTGGGTGGGTATGGTCTTTCTTTTAACTACATTCACACCCATAATACCACGCTTCATCAGATTTCATTCTATTCAACTTTTGTATATCTCATACAAATCGCTTGAACATTTTTTTTGGACTATAGACAAGTTATGTGACTGTGTCATAATACTTCGTCATAGTTCGCTTCTTTGTCTTTTTTGCTCATTAGTCTAGGCAAGAAGTGCATCATTATTTATATATTTAATTCATATATCAACTTGCAACAGTTAAAAACAAGCAGAATGAATGTAACATTGAAAATGGAAGAAAACAAATTGATCGAAAGTCATTCTTATTCTCCATTAATCCCATATGCTATAACAAATATGCTACAAAAATCTCTCGATGAACCGAACAATACAACCAATTTCGAATTATTACCAAACGAAATTTTCCTTTATCTATTTAATTATATGGATAGTGTTGATCTTCTTCATGCATTTTATGGACTTAATTCTCGTTTCAATCGTCTTCTCTACGAAGAATTTCGTTCATATCGTTTTCACTTCGATTTGTTTTCCAAACGTCAATTCGATATGATATGTCAGCGTCATCTACCATTTATTATTGGTCGATTTATTTTTCTTAGACTTTCTGACAGTGATGAAACACCTGGACAGATTAATCATTTCTTTTCTTACATACCATCGATGTCTTATTTGACTCATTTACGATGTCTAATATTCTATAAACTTTGTTCATATGAAACATTAATTAAAATCGTCCATGAATTTCATCATCTTTCTAGTCTCACTTATTTAGAGTTGAAAAGTTGTTCTTTTCGACTTGATAAAATTGATATGCAAATGATTGTTAATAATATTTGGAATTTACCAAAACTTGCTTCTTGTTATTTTGATATTCGTGTTTATAAACAAGAAACTCCTTTTCTACTCACTCAAGTCTCAACATCGTTAAGAAAAGTATTCATTTATAAACAAAGATTTAAATGGAATGAACTATATCGATTATTTGAATGTACACCTCATTTGAAATGTCTTCGTATTTCGGTGGATCAAGTCGACGGTACTGATTATCAACAATGTCCTATTCCAACACTAATCTATTTAAACATTTCTGGTTTTTGTATGTCAAACATTTCGAAAATGATGTACTTGTTACAAAACATACCTAATTTACGTTGTTTGAAAATCCGTTTATCATATCATTTTATAAATGGTTATCAATGGGAACAAATTATTAAGAATTATTTACCTAAACTTAAAACATTCCTTTTCGATATGTACGATGTAACTGCTAACAATCAAAATATAGAAGAACAAGCTAATGAATTAATGAATTCATTTCGAAGTTCATTTTGGATTGATGAACATCAATGGTTTGTTCGATGTTTTATATTCGATGGATTGATTTATATCGGAAATTCAGTTCATTATGCCAATGATGGTCATCCTTACTTATGGAAATCAACATATCCAAATGATAATTATTTGAATATTTACAAGAACATGACTCATATCTATAATGAAACATTTTTTCATCAATCATTTCCATCTGATGTTCGTTTACCGAGCATTGAATTTCTTTGGATTGAACTACCTATCAAAGAACAATTTTGGACTATTGTTCCAAGTTTAAATCAGTTATATTTACTTTCGATCTCATCCTATACAGATACTTTTCAATTACAATTACAACGTTTACTTGATCAAGCATCCCATCTTTGCTGTTTAGAAATCAAACAACATGAATCATTACCTTTACAAATATCATTTTTGACATGTATAAATACATCTATTCGTCAACTTTATTTACAAAACCATTGGTTTGATGAAGAAGAATGTATAACAGTGACTCGATCACCATTAGGTGTTTCATTTGAAGTACTTTTCATTAAAGTCAAAACGCGTGAAAATATTCTTATTCTTATGAAAAATATGATCAATCTTCGAGCATTAACTATTCAATTCGATGATGATATGTATTCAAAAGTTTTATTATCAAAAAAAACCATTCATGATTTATATAGATCAAATAATGATAGTCTACTTCACAGGTTAAAACATCATTTACCATCAACATGTTTAGTTGTTAGAGATGCAGACACTATCAATCTTATTCATATATGGATTTCATAATGGCAATGATAACAAATTATATATATTGATACATCACGAATTTAGACTTATTCATTGACCTATAATTATGTTGTTAATGTTAAAAATGAAATCATTTGTAATTGAAAGTAAATAAAATCACAAGTAATCAATCTTTTTGGTAGGAACAATTAAGCCCTAATGAGTTTTATTTTGTACAAATGGACTCTAGCAAGAAAATTGTATCGATATCATTCAGTAGTAACCATTGTCCATATGTATATAGGTGACGATTTAGTTAGAGATATGCTCAATGAAACTAATGAACATATTTACATAGATTGCTCAATATTGTTGATTAGAAATATTCCATCGTTTCTTGGTTTTTTTTCAGAAAAAAGCTTCCTTGTCAACCAATGGATTCGAAAGTTATGGTTTTCTGAAAAACTCTTATGAAACACGTCTATCGATTATCACAGATATTTATTATTTGAACAAGTTGATTGTGCATGGTTAGCGTTGAAATGCTCAAAGATTATGGAGTTTTTATCCAGATATTCTTCTAAAAGTTGAAATGTTGATCATTTTCAACGACGAACATATACTTTTCCTAGTATGAAAGTGTCATGTTAGGTCTGAATTTCTAAACCTGCAATTATTGAACAATGAATTAAACTTTTAGCTACGGAAGTATGATATATGATACTTGTTTGTTAGCGATTGTATTTATCTAGCTAACTAGACAGGTTCTCTTGTTGTCTCATACAATGTGTAACATTGAGTTATGTCTATCCGAGTGTTTCAAAGACTTTCATACTTTCGAAAACTTGAGGATGTGGACATCCCTATCATATGTGCAGTCATCGCTGTTCTATCATCACAAGAATAAGCAACCATGATCGGTTTCGACCTTGCTTAAGGGTCTCATCAGATAGCTGCTTATTCTTAATGTACTCATACATTTTAAAATTGTATCTTCTCTATTTTATAGGGGTTGAGTGCAGTTTCATCGTCATCTTATGATGATGGTGATGATGAATTTGAATAATGCCATCTGATAAGACCTTTGGACAAAGTCGAAACTGGTCATGGCTGATTATTCTTTTTGTATCGATAATAAACAATAATGTTCTAAAAACATAATGAACCCACAAATGCTGTAGTTGAATCTGTTAGAAAATAATGTAACAGGAAGATGTTATGATGACATTACTAAAAAATAGGAGATCGTTTTAAGAGACTCGAATCCAAGTAGATGTATTACCACTTTACTTGAAAAAAAAATCACTTAATCTCTGTTTAACATTGTAGAGGAACACGAGACTGATAACGGTGTTATTTCGCTGAATCCCACCAATTTATTTGAACGAAAAAAAAATTGATCTGTAACAAAATAATATTATGATCTATTATATTCAATCTAACTGTTTGAAATCATAGTATCAGCGATTGTATTGATACGTGTGCATACGTTTCGTATTGAAAATAAAACATTCAAATCATCACGATGATCAATAATTTGGTAGACAAGCTCTACCGGCAATATTTGAAGAGATGGAATAATCTTGTCAAACATTGTTGAGTTATGTGTTATATGAAAACGTATTTTTTTATATTGTATATGTAGTCGGAATTCTTTCTTCATTTACGTAATTTTGTATTTCGTTGACGTCTATTTACCGTAGATACGAATAAGAGAACAATTTTTTTTTGTTTTTCTCGAGCAGACTTCAGATTACATTATGCATAGGATTTGTCCCATGATACTTTCTAGAGCAATTTTTTGTTGAAAACTCAGTTTACTATCTGATAACAAATCGAATCAAAATACCTTATAAAAAAATCCCTTATAACTATTTATTCTGCCTGTGTTAGTGATTTTTTTCTCTCTTCTAGACACAAGTTCATTTATTTATTCTCTTGCTCGAATGAAAAAATGTCAATATTCATAGACAATTTTAGGGTGGCTGGGTGTGGGTGTGAGTGTGGGTAGGTGTGGGTGTGGGTGGGTGTGGGTGTAGATATAGATCTTTCTTTTACTCACACCCACACCCACACCCACCCACACCCACACCCACACACCCACACCCCATCCACCCACACCCACAACCACACCCACATCCACACCCACACCCACCCACACCCACATCCTAATTTTCTATGATTGAGAAACAACTACTTACATGTATAGCAGGAGACTGCACGGAATTTTCGTCGAGAAAACAACATAACATTGAAGAAACAACAAGTGACACCTAAAACCAGATAAGTTGAATAGACATATCGAATGACTTGCTGTTGAATATTGAACAATGTATTAATCAATAATGAATTTGTGGACGACATTTAATCTGTATAAAATTCATCAATTAGAGAACAACTGGAAATTATTGCAATATTTATCTATGTTACAGTGAATATGAACATTATTCATTCGAAAATGGAATGTATAGATCTTAAGCATGATGAAGAATCAATTACAGAAAAATGTGTCTATGTTTGAACGACTGACATTATAGATTGGCTCCTTATGAATAGCAAATGATTCGAGTGAAATAATGTATTCTTACGAAGAGAGAAGAAATATAATAAAATTTCTTTGTCACGATTGTTGCTAAGTGATTATAGATCAGATCTTAATGATGAAATCTAGAATATAGTTGTGTGTAGACTCTAATTCCACTGATCATGTTAAAAATTTTGCTGGTCTAGATATTTAGAAGAGTACAGTACACAATAGTATCTTGCTTTACAACTAAGAATTTTCATGTTCTATCTGAAAGAAGAATTGAAATTTTCTTTCAAGTCAGAAAAAAAACTGTCGTTTTACAGTCGGTCGACCGTTTGGTATATTAAATCCTATACCGACTGTTGTCTTATGTTTTCACAATATTATTAGAGTTCGAGCCTACGCATTTATATTCTTGTGATTCCATAGAAATAGATGTTATTTGACATAGATAAGAAATAGATTAATTACTTTTCTTTTGAATAAAAAGGTTTCAAAGTTTGTGTATTTATAAATCGAGAATTGGTTTTCAGTGCTCTCTGACCGTATGTGTGAAAAATGCAATAGATAATATTCCTATGTTTCGCAGAGACAATTAGATCCTATTCAAAATACATATAATTAATGAAAGGATCTTTTTATCAAATAAATTACTTAATAAATTTGTTGCGTAAGCTAAATTACAATTATTTCTTAAAATCGTAATAACAGGTGAGGCAAAAGTTCTGCATTAATTTTGTTTCTAATGTAGCGCTGTGATGAAGTTTCGTAGAGATTTTATCGCTTTTTTTTTATTAGAAAGTCTAGTGCAAAAATATACAAATGTTTGATAGAAGTTATCGAAACTCCAGAATAGAAAGAACTGTAAAACGATTTCGTAAGTGTTTTAGTCATAGCGTCTGATACGTGAATTTTTTCATCATCCTCGACCGCAATCAAAAAGATAAGCTCTATTCCAGCAGAGAAATTTGCAGAAACTATATATTTCAAATGATAATAAAAGTTTGATAAATCCTCTATCGTACGATATTATTTAAAATAAGACATATATTTCCTCTAAAGTGTTTAATGAAACATTCGTATTCGTACTGGAAACCATAAAACCGTGAAATACATTTTTTTCATCATATATTTTTCTGTTCATTCCCTTCTATGTTAGACCAACTATTGTAATACTATATCAAGGTCTTCCTTTGAATAAACATCTATATATATATATATAAATATAGGAAGCTGAAAAATGCTGCATGGTAAAACAGAAAAAGATTAAACAAATATTTTCCGATTGAAAAATCCTCGCCAAAGTTGTCGAATCATTTTTCAATATTTTCTATTTTACTGCTTCTGAAGTTTCTACCAAGCATTTGCTTATTTTTGCATTTTCTAACGGAAAAAACCAGATAAAAATTTCTATGAAATTCCGTTAGAGCGGTGTATCAAAAACAAAATTAATACAAATCTTCTTTCCTACTCGTTACTTGATTTCAATGCTATCAGAGATTCTTATTTATGTTACATCATTTTGTGGAGAACAACCTAAAAGTCTTATGACAAATTTCATCCCTAAAATATTTTATTTATTAACAATAATACCAACCAGATAAAATTGAAGCGAAATGTTTCCCGATGAAAAAGATCATTATTCGATAAAAGAAAAAGCATTTTGGTATTATATCTACACGTAAATATATGATGTAATATTCAAAAAAAAACAAACATTCTGTTCCATCTATTTTTACTAGCTATACTTATTTAATTTAAATAACTTACCAAGTGCTTTCTCTGATTGCAAGCAATTTTGAACATTAAATTTTTCGCTACTTTCTCTCTTGTACAAAATACGTATGTCAATATATTGAAGATGTGTAGTTTGTTGAAGCTATATATTGAGTTGTCGACTTTCTTTAAACTTCTTTTGCATATATTTTTCAGTATCTCACTGTTATACAGCAAATATAAACCATTAGCAAGATAATTTTTGCAAAAAAACATAATTTCTCATTTTAAGTGACACACTACTTGATTCAAAAAGTAGATTGAAATTATCTTTACTCTAGAAACTATGAATGACCTGCTTCGAGAGAGAGAAAAAGAGAAATGAAAACAGTCTTTTCTCGACACAATTTCTTGTATATTCATCATATATATTTTATGATTTACAAAATCCTTGATTTAGACACTGATGGATCATGCTGCCGTCATTATAAATTTTCTACAGAAATGATTAATGACGGATATTGTGAAGTAGTGATCTATAATCTTTATTCAAAAAACGCATAAAAGTAGCGCAGATATGTTCATCACATTGCATATTGTAATTTTGTTTACATTGATCGTTGTGAAAACATTTATGTCAACTTGATATTTTCACAACACTATTACTTGTAGTAGCATTTCAATTCAAAATAGCACTATTGTTAAGCCTACCATGAAAAAATCGTAAATATGAATTGTAATAAGAAAGAAGTAAGCGGACGATGTTATATATCGAAAGTATTTCAAGGAATGTTGTTGATTTAGATATATCATATTTTGTTGGCCACATTACTATTGATAAATAGTTATTTAACTGAATCAAATTTCATCTTTTTCAGAATGAGTTTGAATCATTTTCAGGTTAAAAAAAATCCTAACCTCTTTTCTAATTCAATGACAAGTAGCGTCAAACGGAACTGATTTACTCTGATTTAAATTTATTAAAAACCACCAGTAAAGTTTATTGACATCCGATTCACTTGAGCCAGAAATTCAACCTTTATTCGTCTCTGTCTCTGTGCATAGTAAGTATGTTTCAAACGACTATCGATACAATCTCATGGATGTATTCGGAATGACCAAAAAATAGCATAGATTACAACAAGTTCTTTTGGACGTCTTGCCTTTATTCGAAAGATCTTTCTATGATTTCAATGGTTAATTCTATGATATTTGTAAGTCTTTAGAGCATCTTGGTGATAGCTTGTGCTACCTTTATGGTCACCTATATTATATCACTAAAGTCATTTCTATTCCTTACCTTTTTAGTCTAAGATATCAGTTTTCGGTTTTTTTTGTGAAGAAAATTTTTTATTAACCGACTAAGAAAAATTCCGACTTATATTTTCATATTTATATTCTTATTATTAAAACATAAGACGTTAGTCAATAATATGGCACGAAAATTTTCAAGGTTTATGTTAAAGGGTTTGGATGTGAATGTAGAGAAATAGAACACTCAACTACACCCACACTCAATATCAAGAATTTGTGGTGACATTTAATTTTAAAAAAGCAGCTAGAGTGTATGAATGTTCACGTTGCCTTCATTCACATCCACATTCACACTCACACGCACCCCATGTAGCCGATTTTGTGAAATAATGTACATTGCAATGCATTATTTTCCAAAAGAAACGCAATGGGTGCGATGTGGGTGTGAGTATGGATGTGTCTTCACTTCACTCGAATTGACATTCACACTCACACGCATACCCCCACCCACACCTTTAACTCAGCTAGCTCCATCAGCGAGAGAGATTCAGTGGACAACAAACGTCGTCAAGACGGGGGTGTAACGATTCGTAACGAGAAATTTACAGGGCTTTCGTAATACGAAAGCCCTGTCATCGTTTTTACTACAGGGCTTTCGTAACGAATTTTGACAGGCCTTTCGTAACAAATTCTGACAAGGCTTTCGTATCAATTTTTGACAGGGCTTTCGTATCAAACTTATACAGGGCTTTCGTATCGTTTTTGACAGGGCTTTCGTAATCAAGTTCTTATTGCATTCATAACTAAAATGAAAGACTGGTACTAAAAAGAACAGGGCATTCGTTACGAATACCCATGCTTACCAATATCGCGTAAGTCATTAAGTGGGATCCATTCGTAACAAGTTTTATATACTTAAATGGTCCAAATACATGGTACTATACTGTGAATGAATTATTTGTATACATTCATAGATGTCGTTGTTATTTCTAGTTCTCTATGTTTTTCCAGAATTGTGTACGCCTTTTTTTTGTTAAAGTTGCTGACTTAAAATCGAGGAAATCAATTATGTGTATTCTTAATTCTATTATCTTGATATTGTTATCGTTCGCTCTTCTCTCTTTATATATTGCCTGGTTTTTGTTACTTTTTGTTGTTACTAAGAAAGAGATTTACAAGAAGATAAAAATTTGTCTATACTTATATTCTGGTTCTCACTTTCTACTGTTGAACTATTTATGTTATAATTTTGGTAGATCATTAATTTCAATATGAAATCCTGTCAGCAACATCTGACGAAAGATCATACCAAATCCTTTTACGTTACGATAGCCCTGTAAGAACGGTACGAAGATCCTGTAAGACCGATACGAAGACCCTGTCAAAATTGTTACGAAGGCCCTGTAAACTTGATAGGAAAGCTCTTTAAGAAATGATTCGAAAGCTGTGTCTAAAACGATACGAAAGCCCTGTCAAAAATCGATACGAAAGCCCTGCTTTTTATGATTTATGCATTTTACATTGTTACGAAAGCCCTGCTCCTTACTGGGCTTTCGTAACCAACCGTTACGAATCGTTACCTTCCCGTCAAGACTAGTTAGCTCTCTCTTTGGATAAGTTGACTTCCATAACGACGAGTTAAAGTACATTATAGGTAGGAAGGAGACTGATCCCACGAACATCTAATATCGAGAACATAAGTCAAGTTTTCTTATTGCATTTGAATTAAAGATGCGCCGTACAAAGCTTTATAAAAATTGTATGAATGAGTTTCTGTTTAAATACATGAACACGTTAGAATAGATAAATCGATGTCAGCCGAGTTGATAAGAGAAAGACTAACGATGGATTAATTCTGCCAGCATTGTATAGACAACGTCATCTAATTTCTCTACACGAACGAAATGAATCATGATAGTTTGCTAGTTTTTTCGAAATCGCCGAAAACATCGCGATTTCTACAG
>CAJNOL010005130.1:0-12606 GCA_905250125.1 Rotaria sordida
ATTCAAAAAACAACCACGCGCACTATAATTTGAAACCGATAGTAGTTGTACAATACTAAAAAAATGTGTACTTTAACAAATGATTACTGTATTTTGATTTTTTAAGGAAGCACTTATTCGATAAATATCTCACCTGTTGATTATTCCATTTCTTGTATACATATAACTGAACCTCAACTTTTGAAATGATTAAAAACTATTCATTTGTATCTGAACTATTACGGATATAATATTTAAATTTTTTCATTTTTCGAATGAAATTCTATTTCTTTACATACAATAAATAATCATAGGTTTATGTAATATTTTCTAACTTAAATATCGACGGATAAACAACAGATAGTAAATAGAAAGGATAAATTTGACAATTGATTATTGAATTTTGCATTAAAGCATATAATAAAAAATTCAAATTACATCATAAAAATATAAAAAAGAATAAGAATTAAGGATGTACGTGTAGATTTGTCTTCATTGATACCCACATCCAATAATCAACTTCTTTCTTTCATTTATATAAACTTATAGAGTTTCTTGTAGATTGAAAAGCAGACTTTCAGAATATGTACTTTGAATTTAAAATAAAATAATGTTGAAATCTAATTCTATCAAAAACTTTGAAAACAGACAGAGAGACACAACATGATAAACTCTACATTTTCCAACTCATGATACATCATATTATTCGTCTGTAATTACAAACATTCTTGAGAACTGAATAGTTCTTGAAAATCGTTGCTCTGGCGTCTTAAGTAATAGTAAAGTTCAGGGAAAATATTATATTTATAGACAATCTATGCAATTCTATCAAACATACTACTCAGATTCTTTTTATTAGAAACTTGTTTTTTATTATCATTTTTTTGCCAACCCGTACAATGACTATACAATTCACTCATATGTATTCATAATGAATAAAATCTATGATTGTCATTTTTTTCAAGATTCATCAACATCATCATCGTTGTTTAAAGAGTCTCTTGAACAATTTGATAAATAGATGTGTTTAAGACTGACAAACAACTCGCGTTCTAATTGCATCACTAATCGAACCTTATCAATATTTGCCTTTTTCAGAACGAGACTCTTCATTTTCACTGATTTTTTTTTTTATTAAATCAAATTCTTTCATTGTTTCTTTCCTGTCCAATTTAGCATATTAAATGTTAGCCTTTCCATTATCAATTGAAATATATGCAAACTCAATGTCAACATTTACCGACTTAATATAATCATCATTGAATGAATCAATTTTAATATTTAATTAAATCCTTCTATTCAGTTTCCGTTTCTTTAACTGTAACAAAGAATTGTGACATTCATGTTTGACACTATTCTTCTCATTCGATTCGCAGACTTCTTGGTAAAACTTTTGTATTTTACATACAGTTATTCAAAGCTATCTGGATGAAGTTATTTGACGATTTCATTATGGAAAATAATTAAAAAGGTTCGAGTAATTTTTTTCACTTACTCATCATTCAAACAGTTAGCGTTAGTTTTGTTCAGTTTTTAGAGTTTGATCGCTACGAGAGAACTATCCCAACTGTAACTCGTTGTTTGAACTAATATTGGACCTACAATGAGGTCTCTTGAAGGCTAGAAAAAGTCTAATATGGTTGGCATCCATAAATCTTTGATTTTTTTTGGAAATTCTAGATTTCGACAGAGGAACATTGTTGTCGGCTGAAACTTTCAGTATATTTCAAGGGTTTGTTAGACCTATTTATGAGTGAAATTTCAGAGTCAAAATTTCATTCTTTCAGTTTCCAGTAAATGCTTTGAAATGGATAGAAAATTTAGTACAGCGATCATAACTCGACTTTAAAGATCCATGAGGACGAACTCTATTAGGCTTTTTCTAGTCTTCTTGAAACGTCCTTGTGAAAAAAATATGAGCTCAAACGGCGAGTTACAGTTGGGGTATTTCCGTCGTAAGAAAGCTAATAGAGACAAATGAAGACAATGTTTTATTATTAATATTTATTTTCATCTTTTCTTTACATTATCTCTTTTATATAAAAACAATTTTTGCTATCAATAATAATAAACATTGTTTAGATCGGTTACTCTGCTATCATTGTCAATTAGTTCATTCAATTACTTTTTTTTTGAAACTAATAGATTGAATTAAGAGAACTAATGAATTTTATTATACGAATATTTTATTAAAGTGTCCCAAGATTTTTTTGACGGTAAAATAAAGTTTGGAATTTTTTTTCAAAACTATTCCACTTATCATTATAATATATGTCACCTTTATTCATAGTGTTAATTATATAGTAATTCTATGAAAAATGATCAATGAAAAAGTTTTGTTTTTTAGGAAAATGATAAACATATGGAGAATTTAAAGATGAAAGTGAACAATTCAATTATTTGCTGAAAAGAAGAAAGACAGATATACACTCTTCTCATGTTTGAATCAAATAATTACTATGAGAAAATGATTGAGCAACATAATCGGTAACGGCTATCATCAAAGACAGAAAATTAATCGATTATCTGTGAACATTGGAAGCTCTCGGAAATCAATTTGTTAGTTTCATTAATCTTGGTTTATTTTGGATATTAACATTTCATAGTTATATATAGAAAACTTCATCTTAGTTGACGCATATTATATAATTAATAGTTATTAACACATTGAAAAACAGTGACTTTTTGAAATCATGATGTCACGCTATACATAATTGTTATTCACATGCCATCACTATTGAACAAAATTATAGTTACCTACGTCTTCTATACTATTTCTTCTCGAATAAGTATGATAATTATTCGAATAGATTGAACCATTGATTGATCTAAAATAACGAATTATTTTTGTGTCTTTTTATGATGGAATAAATGCAAAATGTTTCTATTCTTGATCATAGTCTAACTGCATATTATAAAGTTTCGTATGAAAATTATCAATAAAAATAGGTTCATTAGAATATCAGATAAATCTTAGATATACAGAGCATAGATATTTATTATTTTTGAGAAAAAAAGATGGTCAATAGTAAGTCAGCAAAAGAATTAATTTATGTATTTTTTTCGTCTTTTATTGATTGTGAAAAGAAAAATCTGATTTTTTGTATTTAATTCCTAACATCGACTTCATTTTTGATATATAATATAAAATAAAAATATACGATATAATAGTATCATTTGCTATTGTTAGTATTAGTATCAGTTAGAGACTAGAATCAACTGGAAGAAAATCATTGATTTTGTATTAATTTAATTATTAGATTGTCTTGAGAGATGAGGACGTTTCAATTCAATTCTTTGTTTCGGTCAACGAAGGCTTATTTTATGAAAACAATAAAAGTTTATGAAAATTGACGATAAGATTTCTGCATTGAGAACTCTGAATTGACTCTTAATTTGTCGGAAGCTTTGGATTAAATGTGCATAGTTCGATGATGATCGATTTCCAATTGTCTTAGTCATATTATATAGAATTTTGTTATTATTGACGAAATGAGCCTTCTCTAATTGAATTGAGATTGATTTTAGAACATCTTTACCTTTCAAATATATTTTTTAATAGATTGATTCGATGCAAAAATCATTGCTATTTTTTTGCTTTTAATTGTGTTCAATTATCTGTAATCAACTTTGACTGATGCATTGATTAAAACTAAATATAATAATGTCAATTAGGACATGATGAAAAAATTCTATTTTACAGATATGCAAAATTAAGTCATGACGAATTAATCAAACCATTGGAATAGACACGAATGAGTTTTTTTCTTTCTCTTGTCTGCATGTTTTATAAAAAAACAAAAATTAGATATTTTTAGTTTCCAATTGTTTCAATCATCCATCAAATTATATCTTTTGTATCATCATGTTTTTCTACATAATTATTACAATTATTAAGTGAAATAGTAATTTATGTTCGTTCTTACATAATTAATATGTTTTCTTTATTTCATATATCGACTTCATTTACACACACGCACACACACACACATTTTGTTCCATTTTTAATAAATGGAATATTATGTTTTAACATATATCGTTTTTCTTTTTGTTTTGTTTTTATTGCAATGTTTTAATAAATGAATGTGACGATAATGATTTCATTGTAATCATATTTTCTTTTTTTTAGTTTGGCATGTCGTTTTGTTGTTGTGCTTGATTTATAATCAAAAAGACATAGATTTGGTCGTCAAAACTGATGAGTAGAAATGGCAGTGTTTTCTTTCTCTATTTTATTGAGAAGAAATGCAAATAGCATATATAAGTCAGCAAGCGGAAGAATAAAGAGACTATGAAGATATGAAAAAAAACAAGGAAAAGGAGGAGAAAAAGAAGAAAGTATGAAGACAATCTGTATGCACTCTTTTTTTTTTCTTCTTTTCTCCTTGAACCGTTGTCATTACAATAGTGGAAGAAAATTTTTCTGCATTGATTAACTTTCAAATTAGTAAAATTTTGATCTGTGTTGATTATATAGTGTATATACCTATTAAGTAAAGGATAAGTTCAGATTAATTTGTCATATTTACGATATAAAAACTTTTCTTGGCAATTTTAGATCTTTCATCTCTATATAAACATTGACGTAGAACGTTTTTTTTTTATTCATAGTTGCCTTTGGCTAAGAATATTGTATGCGGCAAAAAAAAATTTCGCACATCAACTGCGTAAAAAATGAGTAATTAAGTTCAACATTCCGCTTACTTGCATTTTCTATCGTCGGTACTTTCTTTTTTCGCTATTTTAAATTTGTCCTGTAACTTTATTAGTAAGCCTCTAGTTAGTTGTGAATCTTTTATTTAAACTATTGTATGGTATATACTAAAGAAAATCTTATAATTATTAAGTAATATTTGTCTTTATCATCTTTAGCAACGGGTAGAGAATTTATTCGAGCTGTCGTACGAGTTTAGTGAGACATCATTTCATAGAAAAACTACAAGAAAAAAGAAAAAAAAACATGAAAGTAGTAGCCGGTGATCTATTCAACTGTTACAATATAACGAGGCAGACGTTTCATTATTATTATGTAAGCTAGCTTATAAATCTTCAGTTTCATTTCATTCATCTTATTCAAGCACTTTAAATTTATTATCTCAGAAGACATTTTTATAGAACACATTTATCAGATCATATATATAGAGTTAATTGTCTACATTAATTCAACATTTTGTTATATATCGCATAAGATGCTAAGAAGAATATTAAATAATTTAACGCGGAAGAAGGTTTTATTTTACAAGTATATAGATATATGTGCGTGTGTTTTCACGTCGCCTGTTTGCTCTTTTATCGTTTAGTAAAATCTCATGTTACATATTTTCTTTTACATAAGAAATGGTTAGATCTCACGCTCACATACTTGATATTAATGGCCAATTAATTTTTCTTTATTTACGCATAAAAAAAGGGATAAAGATTGATTTATTTTTTCTTTATGTGAGCAAGAATTAAGTTTTCTTTATAACAAAAAGAAAAACCCAGTGTCAAATAATTCTGAACATCTTTCTTTTTTCTCTTCTTGAATGACAAGAAGAATTCAATAGATAGCTGATAATCTTTCTATAGCATGACACAGACAATAGAAAAAAAAAACGTTGCATTGAATTTTAAATTGATCGATATATTTATATATATATGTTGTATTATTATGCTGAATAAGAACAATATTCGGAATGAAATTTTGATGTTTTTCATTTATTTGTCAGATTGTCGTAGCATTGATTTTTATTCTTATCAGATCTTTACTCTCGAAGATAATTATACATTTATTTGACTATGAATACTTTTCTCTTTTAAGTAGGCTACTTCTCTTCTTTTTATATTTAAGTATATAAAAGCATGCATAATAAAAAAAAAAAGCCGACCTAGTCTGTAACTAATGCTTATAATCATCGGAACTAGAAATACGAATGGTCTACCCGACATTTCTTTCTGTCTCTCTCTCTCTCTATCTATCCAAATAATAATCGATTGAGTCGTGTTTTTTCTAGAAAATGTATTCATTATTTTTCTCCATTGAATTTCCGTCTATCTATTCTATTCCTTTCTATTTGTCGACGTTTGTTAATAGTCAAATCAGCTTTATGATAGAGCAAAAATAAACGAAATTAACGAGAAGCACAAAAAAGAAAACGGAAAATAGCAATGTCAGTCAATTTTATTACAAAATTCGTTTTGTAATTTTTTCAATAGATGTATATGGAAATATTTTGCATGCAGTCAAATGATCGATGAGACAAGTTCTTATAGCCGTTAGATAGTTCTCAAGGGAAACGGCTGATAAAAGTGAAAGAGAGAAGAAAAAAAGTAAGGTAAAAAAGCACGTACGTAAGTAATAATTTTTGAGTTCATTCTCATATAGTATATATAAAATGACTCTAATTTCCGTTCGATAATTCAACACAAAAAAGAGACAAGCATATGATTAGCATCATAGATTATTGTCGACACATGTCAATTATACGTACGATAAAACTTATCATATATATGAATGTAAATGTGAATAGAGATAGAAGAAAATATTTATCAACTATCATCGTTAATATTGAAATAGAACATATTACATTGACGTTATGGAATCGAAGAATCTTTTATTCTTTGTTAAATTTACAACAACAACAGAAAAATGATGATTTGTATTTCCTCGTCTATTTTGTTATTATAACATATGTCACTATTTTTGTTTTGAATACTAGTAAATCTTATTTTTATGAGCGACAAAACAAATAAAAAAGGAATGGAAAATTCTATTGTATTCGTTCATCAATCATTTAAGTAGAAGATGTCATCGAAAAATAAACGGTGAAAATTCATTTTTATCTCGAAAATTGTTTCCGCTTTCCTTTTTCCTATGTTGTCATGACCACTTTTTTCTTTTCTTTGTTCTATACTACTCGCATTTCTTTTAGTGATAATGATGACGCACGACTATATACACGTCTATATTGAGTTCTTATTTTCTTTGCTCCTATAATAAAAAATAAAAAGAAATTCAGAGAAACTTTCTTCTTATTTTGTTTTTTTAGATCGATGCTGTTGAGTTCTTCTTTTACAAAAAAAGAAAAATATTATTGTCAAAGACTAATTTTTTAACAACTTTTTTTTTTCATGTAATATATGTTGACAAATATAGTAGAACACATAATAATTAGTTTTTTTAAATAGGAATATTAAAGTAAAGAAGATTTTTTTTTCTCTCTATTATTCGATTTTATTTCTAAAAGAAATGACACTTGATTAACTCTTTTTTTCTTATTCAACATGCATGATATACTTGCATGAATTATCTGACAAGTTAGATCAAAATAAACAATGATCACTATTAAACATGACAGTATGATTGTATGTAAGATTAAACAGAAACAACAAGAAAATTAAAAATAAGATATTATATTTTGTTTTTATCATCCTAACAGATAAATCATCTTAAACAAGAAATATTTCGAGGTTAGATTTTCCTTTCAGCAAATGCTAATACTTTTTATTATAATGTAAACTAAGATGTTTATGTTAATATGATAAATGGATGAGAATCGTCCGTATTTTTTTTTTCTTCGTCATAGTTTGTAAGAAAAACAATTGTACTTTTTCGTTTATCAATAATAACATTTCAGAAATAGAAAATCTCTACGTAATTTTTATGTTGTTTTTTTTAGTAATGCACATTTAAAAATTCATGACGACAGAAGACAATTATCTCGACGTTATAGAATTAAATGTTGGTGGTGTAACATATGCAACAACAATAGCAACATTACAGCAAGCTGAACCTGATTCACCACTTGCAACAATAACATCAATAAATTCATCGGAAATACGAACAATATTTGGACGTGATAATAAAAATCGAATATTTATTGATCGAGATGGTGTTCTTTTTCGTTATGTATTAGATTATTTAAGAAATAAGAAATTATCATTACCAGAAAATTTTTCTGAATGTGATCGTCTTCGTCTTGAGGCTGATTATTATCGACTAACTAATATGAGTCGAGCATTAGGACAAAATCGTCCATATGCTGGTAATACAAATGGAAAATATGTTAATGAAAGTTTAATTCGTATGACAGCAACAACAAATTCTATTGATTTAAATTCATCATTAAGTAGTTCACGACCTCCACCTCCTCGTTCTAATAGTGGATATATTGTTGTTGGTTATCGGGGCACATTTGGTAAGTAGTTAAATTTTTAGAAAACAAAAAAAAAAAAAATTTTTTTTTTGTTTTTATTCGAATAGCTTTTGGTCGAGATGGTTTAGCTGATGTTAAATTTCGAAAAATTTCTCGTATACTTGTTTGTGGTCGTGTACATCTTTGTCGTGAAGTATTTGGTGAAACATTAAATGAATCACGAGATCCAGATCATGGTCAAACTGATCGATATACATCACGATTTTTTCTTAAACATACATTTCTTGAACAAGCATTTGATCTACTTGGTGAAGCTTCATTTTACATGGTAAATTTAAAAATGAAAGAAGAAAAATAATTAAATCTTTTATTTAAATAGGTTGGTTGTGCAGCAAGTGGTTGTAGTAGTTCAACTAGTGAAATAGGAAAACAGACTGATAATGAAGAAAATCGTTGGCTGCATTATAATGAATTTGTCTTTTATCGCAGTTAATTTTCTTTCTTTTTTTTTTTTCTATTTCTTTCTGCGAACCCTTTTCCTTTCATTTTATTTGACAAATATATACGATTGATATATAAATTATTATTTTCTTCTATATACTATGTGTATCTTTATCTTTCTGTAAATCTACAAGACAAAACATAGAGCATAGAAAAAAAAAACACAAGAAAATTTCTTTTTTGTCCTTTTTATCAACTACTACTTATTATAATTATTCATACTTCCGATTATTGTTGTTTATTTTTCAAAAACATAAAAAAAAGTAGAGAACATATAGGTATATATATATATATATCATAGACATTTGCAATAAGATTACATTCAATTATCAATCAATATGTGAAATAGAAAAGTTAAGAGAGTAACTGGAGAAAAAGAAAAACTAAGAAGTAAAATGATACTATTGTATCAGTTGTTTTGATTTAATGAACTCATTATTTATATACTTTGAAATTTCTTTTTTTTTCTGCATATTAACTGAATCAATAGATTAAATAGACTGACGGTAAATCGATAATAATCATTCACAGTTTAAAGGATTTTACAAGTTGAACCTTTAAAATTCTTTTTTTTTTCATTCATATTTTTTTATCATTTATGATGTAATGTAAAGGGGAATATTCATGTAAATTCTAATTGATTTCGATTAAAGGTCAATGAGTCGAAGGAGCTTCTGCACTTTCCAGATGTTAAAATTAAAATTTTTTCGATTTTTGATATACATTTGAAGTGTTCTCTGTGAAATGCCATATAAATGAGTACTCTTCATTAGTACTTTTGTTGAACTCAACTCTCGAAATTCCTAGCAGAAAACTCAAGCCACGATTATTCTTTATATGCAAAATTCTCCTAAAGATAATTTCAAAAGGTGCTGAGAGAGTGGATCATGATTCTTTAACATCGCTGAACACGGTCAGTTTTCGATCACTTTAATTGGAGGAAAAAGAAGTCCTGATACATATGAGAAAGTTTGTTTTGGATTTTTCTCAAAATCAATTTTTGAACAAAAGAAAAAAAACCACACGCATCTAGATTCGCTCCTAGTTGTCATAAAAAAACGAAGTATGGTGTTTCTTTGTTCTACTTATCGAGATTTCTCTACTTGAGAGTTTCATAATTTTTCGTTGAGTCGTTCACAAGAAACTCCGCATATGGAGGTCCCATTAACGGTACTTCACGAGAGTACAACCTGTTAGACTCAAATTTTTACCGCAGTTAGATTATTGAAATTAATGAGACGCATATTCGAGGGAAAAAAACTTTAAAGCAGATGTCTTCAGGAATTAAAGCCGATAGGTTGTACACTCGCGGAGTTTTCTTTACACGATCAAAGAATCTATTTCAATGCTTAATTACGGATTTCTTTTTCTTATATTCTCTATGTGACTCGTTCGATGTTGAAATCTGATACAGGAAAAAAAAAACACATAACTTTGAAAGTTTTAAATTAATCTTCATATGTTGTCGTTCAGTCGGAGCTATTCATTACACTTCTTTTCCGTCAGTATTTTATGAAATATGAGTATGTAGACGACTAGAGTACTTAAAAGTTGGAAGAGTTCACTTTGTCATTAAGGATCATTTATAAGTTCACTTGAAGATCAAAACAATTTGCAGAAAAAAAAATATCGTTGCTAAATATTAAAAGCATAATTATAAAATAAAACTTTTTTTGAATAATTGCTTATATTGCTATCTATCAAACTGATGTTGTTGTTGACGAAAGCAACTATGTTAAAATGATTTAGAGAAAGAGTATCTTGTTAAATTTCAAGTACTTTTGAATAGTCTGTCATGTTGTCATACACGAAACTAATTTCATTGTAAGTAATAGACAATGAAAAGTGATTTGAAAGAAAAGGTTTTGTCTTGGAATCATCTAAGTTATTTTTAATGTACTCAAACTGATGATAAAAATAAAAATGTTTTCTCGTTCTTATTCGATATTTGATCGAGCATTATGTTACAAAATTCTTTCGCCTTATGAAATTGATCTACGATAATGATTTAATAATCTAATTAGTACCATTCTATGAATACTCTAAATTTCTCTTGGAACAGACTCGAAAGAATGCGAAGCTGTTTTTATTATCTTTACTGATCAGCTTAGGTTCTACTTGGTAAGACGATCGTTATTATTTATTTTCTCAATTCTATCCATATGGATATGAGAACTTCTTTTTCTATTGCGAAGTAATTACTGTTATCTATGAAGATGAAAAATGCCAAGAAAATCATAAGATCAATCATTATATGATAAGAATATTAATCCATCCAGAAATGTTCAAAAAATTTTCTTCAAAAATAAGAAATATCTTTCGATGTTTGACGATAAATAAGAAATGGTTAATTGATATCTGATCTTCTTTAGTTTTTATTAATTTTTAAAAATTCGTGACTGATAAACCATGCTAACAAGAAATGAGACATTATAGTTAATACCATATTATGTTGCACACAATTGTCTCATTTGAAAGTAAAAATCATGAATAACAAAGTCTTGTTATCAAAGTACGTAATAGTCGATAAAACATTCTGCATATAAACAATTCGCTAATGCATCAATGAATAGACGTCTGTAGACTATATTCATATTCAATTGATAGTTATTGCCAATAGACTGAGAACATCAGTACAGGACTAAGTCCACTGATTGAAGTTTAAATTCGATGCATCAGTAGTAGTAGGAATGAAACTAAACGAGCTGAAGTCTTGATGATACTGCTGACTAGCTTATTTTACGGCTTGACAAATTGATGTGTACATAGCCTTGATTTTGCATCCTACTTAGGATGATAGTCAATAACTTAATTCATTAGTGAAAACAAATATAAATTGCATTCAGTCGAGATAAGTTAGGGATAATAGATACTTTTTGTTAACTAATACTGTTCGACAAAATCTTCAATATCTGTTTATCATCGAATCGTGAAAAAGAAATCTACGTATTCATCAATTGCAGAATCTAACTAAATTATAAAAAATTTTGCATAATACAATAGCATATATGACTGCTATTGCTGCAGAACTATTGAATAATATTCTTTTCAAACTCTTTTTTTTACAATCATTTTGGCGTAACCTTAGTCGAACGTTTCTTTTTCTCGTTTGTTTGACATGCGCAGATCACAAGATATGTTCATACTTACACAACTTTCCTTTCATAGACAAACACTTAAATGCTTGCATGAGTTATGTGCATATTCAAAACAGCTTATATGCTGAATTCATGAAAATCATACGAATAAGTACATTTGAAACAATACTTCTTACAATTGAGGATGTTTGAATCTACTACTTACTCATATAGATTTCCTTTTTATTCTATTTGTTACAGACTTTATTATTTAAACTGTGAAGTTTTATTATTAGTCGAATTATTTTGAATGTAAAACTGAAGAAAAAAAACGAAAAGCACGTTTAGAATATAATTAAAGGTAGTTTCACGCATCAAAAAATCATTTTCATAGTTGTGAAAGATGATCAGATGTAATGGAATATGACTATCGTTAAACTTGTGATGGAAGCAGACATTTGTTGATAATCTGTGCAACTTGTACTGTTTTTCATAAGTTCGACTAGGACATGTAGACTGAATCTTGGCTGATTAGACAAGAACAACCGTACCAGTAAGATTCTTATATTTTTGAAACTCCTACCGAATTTTTATCACTCAGGTGCTTCCACTTTATAAATCAACATGATTATCTTCTGTCGTTACTGTTTTGTATTTATATTAAGTAAAGAATAAACTGAGATAAATCATCTAAATTCATTTGAAATCATATAAGTCAGCTTAACTCAATTTAAATATTCTGATATACATCATAAACTTGGTTCCATATATTATTGAATTTTTGCATTAAAAGTATGTGTTTGATGTTAAACTTAGAAACTATGGTTACTAATAATAATAAAACTATTTTTCCCTGTGTTTAAATTAAAAAAAAAAACTTGATTTCTTATATTTCTTTCGTTTTTCTTCACTTA